>CAUYRT010045019.1:0-38900 GCA_963574885.1 Lepilemur ruficaudatus | reverse complement strand
AAGGCTGGATATTGGTCCATTAATGCCAAAAAGGTTGTTTCCTCTCCTTTCCTCTCGGTTCAGCAAAGTGAACTCTATGCCATTTGTTTGGTCCTCCAAGATTTCCCTGACACTGCTTCTGCTAATAACCTTCTGTTTATTTTTCTTTTATGCATATTTTTAGTCTTCAGACAATGGAGCCAAAGAAGAATAAAAAAAGACAACAGCACTATAACATTATGGCCGTTCTGCATCATGTCCAGAGCCAATGCTAGAAAAACAAAAAGGGGGAAGATGTGGTGGACACCGGGTCATCTCTCAGCCATGCTTGAACAAAGCAGTTCTCGGAACACCTGTTCTCACACGATTGTTTCTTGTTGATCGGCCACAAAACGCCTTGTGACTTGCAAACAAGCCAGGGCGCCTTGACCCGCAAACGGGAAAAGGCAAAGGAGGAGACGCAAACGTCAACTCCCTGAGGCAGAGCGGGGAGAACCAGTCCATGCTGAGATAAAAACATTCTGAGAACAGAAAATAGCGGTGGGAAAAGTTGGCGTAGACTGGGACAGATGCCAAAAGAACAGTGTTAAAAATAAAGATGCTGCAGGTGAGAGTGGCTGCAGTCCTGTACCATCTTTGTGTGTTTGTCGTTTGTCGTTTGTCTTCTGTGTTCATTTCTCCTCCCCAAGTGGGAGGAGCTTTCCCACAACAGGGAAAGTAGCTCTAAGGACATTACTGCAACAACTATCAAAATTTGAATATTATAGCTTGAACAACAGCTTTGTATCAATGTTAACTTTCCCAATTCAAATGATTGTACTGTGGTTGTATATTCTTAGGAAATACACACTGAAGTATTTAGGGGCAAAGAGGCACAATGTCTGAAACTCATTCTCATACATTTGGGAGATATATATATACACACATGACAAATGTAAACAATTAGTAAACCTAAGTGAAAAATATGTAAGAGTTCTTTGAATTATTTTTACATCTTTTCTGTAAGTTTAAAATGTCAAAATTTAAAATTAAAATAACAATAATTTTTAAATGGCTTATATCTAACTAGGTTTCTGTAATCTACAGGTAGGAAAAGGTATTGCAGCTTATCCAAAACAAGTGTCTCAGGCCCGGGGAACACCATGCTGTGGCGTGTGGTCACGGCCCTGCTTCTCTAAGGATCGCTTTCTCTTTGCAGGTACTAGTTCTGTCTGGGCTCTGGAGAAAGACTGTCTTTGATGTTGAAACAAAAACCTCCACTGGAGGAGTAGAAGAAAGTACACACTGGAACAATATCAGGATTGAGGGAGGTAATTGCTTTTTCTAATATTAGAATAATAATATATATACAAATAGAAAAAATTACAACAGTAGAGAAAAGAATGAAATGAAAAGTGAAAATGTCCTTCCCCAAATCCATTCCACTCCCCACAGGAAACTGCTATTAATAGTTTCTTGCATATCTTGCCTCCAAATTTTGAGATATACATATATAATTATGTATATATTATATATATAATATCTTCTTTACATTTTTAATGTTTCTATGTGCATAGTTTTCAGTTGGTGCTTATCATTCTGAGGACAGAAGGAATTTGCCATGGGAGGAGGGCTAGGGAAGAGAGATTGTCCTTTGTCCTTTGAAAGAACCCAGGCTCAGAGAATTAAGAAATTTTCACAAGAGCTAGAAAATAGCAGAGAAGAAACTAGTCACTCTTCAAACTTCGTGTTTTCTTTTTCAAGCTCTTTTATGCTTCAAAGTCATACATTTACAAAGGTGCTGTCCCATCACTTTCAAAGACACATATACATATCCTGAACTATGAATGGAATAAAAATGGAAATATATATAATGTAAAAGAGACCTTGGCCGGGTGTGGTGGCTCATGCCTGTAATCCTAGCACTCTGGGAGGCCAAGATGGGAGGATTGCTTGAGGTCAGGAGTTTGAGACCAGCCTGAGCAAGAGTGAGACCCATCTTTACTAAAAATAGAAAAAATTAGCCTGGTGTGGTGGCGCATGCCTGTAGTCCCAGCTACTCAGGAGGCTGAGGCAGGAGGATCGCGTGAGCCCAGGAGTTTGAGGTTGCTGTGAGCTAGGCTGATGCGCCACAGCACTCTACTCAGGACAACAGAGTGAGACTTTATCTCAAAAAAAAAAAAAGAAAAAAAGAAAGAAAGACCTTGATCTATGCATACATACACACATACACATTTATACACATATACATTTAAATGCCTAGTCCATGTAAAAAATGTAGTCATTCTTTTAACAACCCTCATATAATTTATTTTTCTCCCCATTTACATGACAAACTCTAAATTCACCAAAATGTCCTGGCTTCATCTTCTACATACAGTGTCCCCCTCCTCAGCCATCAAGAGTCCGTGAAGACAGAACTGACCAATAGTTCCCCGGACTAACGTTCCCAGTCAGGCCACTGCCGTTTACAGCCACATGAAGCTGCTCCGCAGCACAGATCTTGCAGAAACGATGCTCTCCTGCCTCCTTCCCTGGCCTTCCAAAGACGGTCAGTATCAAGGGGAACATCATGACCATACAATTAAGTTAGCAAAACGTGTCTCCAGACTGTATAAAACATTAAGTAGTGGCAATAGGAAGTATTTCTGGCTGGATAGATATAATATCCTAATCATAATCCACTGGAAATTGTAAGTCTTTTGCTTAAATAATTAGATGCTGACATTTAAAATAACTCCATCTTTACTAAATAAAATAACTTAAAATATGCTCACTTACTACAATTTCTCCTTATAGTTAAAAAAAAAACACAAGAAAACTTTCTTAGGATGAAGAACCATTCCATTACCCTTTTCCCCCAAAACAGGCAAATATTAAATATTTTATATTTAATTAATATAATATTGTGTATATTTTGTTCTCTGCCATATCTCACTTCTTTTTTCCTAATGGTTCATCCTAGTTTGAACTCTAGGTATTCTAGGTTTCTTTCCTACTTTCTTTCTCTTTTTTTAGCTGACAGTTTTGCATTCCACTCAGCATCCGTTGGCATGACTCTTCCTTCAGCCCCAAGAAGCTGCCAGGATCCCTGAGCTTCATGTAGCATTCCAGATAACTATAACCAAGAATGTTAATGCTCTGGACCAAGAAGTTGCTAGAAAGGTGTGCAGTGAACAATTACTTGAGTAAATAGCCATGAGTTCCCTTGGGGAAGAACCACAGGAGTCATTGCCATCTATGCTTGCCATGGTGTTACAAGGTCCTTCCTCCTGAGAATCCAGCCTCCTCTCCTCTCTGTGGGCTCCAAGTCTAGAAACTGCCTGAGGTCCAGAACCTGGGTGAGCAGTGATGTCTTTATGGGGTAATTGCTCTCAGCCCCCGGCCATGCAGCCCTGATTTCTTCTGCAAATATGAAAGGAGAGTGCCCATCTGTTTTGTCCTTGGAGGTGCTAGGTTCTGTTAAGCACCTCCACAACTCTCTGCAAGTCAGCCCCTCTTGGCTACCACTCTGATCCTATCTCTCATTATAGTAGTTGTGTGCATCTGGTTTCAGAAGGCTAAGCCTCACCACTTGGCCTCTGTTGTTTCAGGGTCCTGTGATCCCCTTTGTTATTGGTCAGCCTGATGCTGTACTGGTCTCTTTCCAATCAGCCGTGGCTTTAGAGAGCTACCACCAAATATTTTGGTGATGCTTTTGCCAGTATGTCACATAAGGCATTGGTACATACATATCCTCTGAGTTATTCCATGGAACAGAATCATCTATTAGATCTTCAGTCGTGAGACACAGCAGCAAATGCAGAAGCTACGTCTGCTCATTTCTGCCTGCAGCATAATCTCACAAAGCCCCTGACTCTGTGACGGACAGCTCTCCAGAAAGATGTTTGGAGACAAAACAGGATAGAGCACACGGCCCCCATGTCTCTTGACTGAGTCACTATATCCCTTAAAAGGTAAGTGACTAGTCCTTGCCTTTTCCTACAAGTAAGATAACATCTGATGGGGTCAGTAATCATGCTTCTGTACTGTTTCAAAGCAGTCTGAGAGAACCTCTCTGTTGGGCTGCTCCTGGGCCGACAGTCCATCCTCAGCAAGACTTTTTGCATATAACTACTTTAATTCTGTAAAAGCTTATGTTTTTGCTTTAGTTAACACATCTTACATGGTATATCCATAGCACACCAACTTCCCTGAGCCTTCTCATACCTTCTGCCATGGCAATTTTGGCTTTTCCACTTAGCATGCTGGGAGATAATTCTGGTGTTTCTACATATCTTTTGAGCAAAAGGCACTGACCGTGTTGTTCAAAGATATTTGCAAAGCTGCCCTGGGGCAGAAGGCAGATTTGCTCACATTCCAGGGTGAAAAAGCTATAGTCTCCCTCCCCACTCGGAGACATTTCAGGGAATAAAAGATAATAGCTCTCCAGAGGGATGAGGGGTGGGTTTTCTAGGAGCCCCTAAAGAAGATCAGGGTATCCTGACTTTTCTCAGCGGTGACAGAGACCCCTGTGTGCACAGCACTCACCAGGGCCCATTCTGCGCTTCCCCCATTGGACTTGGGGGCACAGGATGCCCCCATGTGCACCGGAAGCTCCTCCCGCTGCGGTGCTAAGCTGTCTGGATCTCGCTGGGCGGGTCAACTCCTTCCTGATTCTGCGGGGAAGTGTGGGGAGCTGCCCCAGCAGCCGCCTGCTGCTTACAGACTGTAAAACTGCCTAGTAAAGAAATGTAAGGCCATAAGGCAGCAACTGTGGTGAAAGTCTGATTGCTTCAGAAGTACAGACATAGCTGAAAGGTAGCCAGCCATCATTTCCTGGTTTGCCTTCCTGCGACGGCTTACTGTGGCAACACTCACTGCTTAAGTGTCACGCATCCTTGACTGGTTTAAGATTTGTTACCTCACCAATTGCTCCTACAGATAACATGGCTATTGTAAAACCTAAGACTGATCTTTGAGATGTCTTCCAGACTCTGCCTTGGGAGGGAAGGGGGTGGCGCACTGACGTCAACTAGATCAGTGGCACAACAGGTCATGCATGCATGACCCAACAGGTCCTGCAACCCTCTACCCAGAAACCATCTCAGCCAAGAAGACAATTTCTGCTTCCCAACACTATGAGTTCATCCCCAGTCAATCAGCAGACTCGATTCCCTAGCCCTTTTTTCACCAAACCACCTTTAAAAATTTTAGCTCCAAAATTCTTACAGAGGTAGATTTGAGAAATTTCTCCCATCTCCTTACTTGGTGCCTTGTGGTATTAAACACTTTCTCTGCTGCAAGTCCTGCTGTCTCGGTGTATTGGGCTCTCTCTGAGCAGTAGGCAAAGGACCCAGTTGAGCAGTGATAACTGCTTGACCTCTTGACAAGCATGAGTCATTTCTTTTTCCATGCTTGTAGGAGCCAACCTAGGGGTGAGTCTAAACCATCTCTGGATGGGGTGTTAAATCCAGTTTCTCAGAAGAGTGTTCCCAAAACACTAGGGTTGAATTAACCAACCCTAGAATTGCCTAAATCTTTTATTCTTGTTATAAGAGATTTAAGAGTGAGCCTTATTATTAAGCTATATTTGGTCAAGTATTATGTCACTTGCTACCAAAAGTGATGTTACTGAAATCCAAACGTGGAAGGAGGGAAAGAAGTGGCTTCTTAGTTACCAACTGTATTCAGATCCTATTGGTTAAATTTATCAGCGTCAATTTCTACGAGTATTACTTAACTATAAGATCTATATAAGCCAAGGGTTCATTTAAAATAATGAAAATAGTTTGTGCTAAAGCTATGTTGATACCAGTAAAGCACATAGATAAAGCGTATGGATAATGGCAGACGCTCTTTCTTATCTACCCCAAGCTAGTCCCTTCTTAGTCCTTGTTAATAAAAGCCCAATTTTGACCAATTTCTGGGTTAGAGATATTTTGATCTTAGGGAAGCTCTCTACTCTGAAGTCTATGGATGGGTTCAGACACAAATCTGGCCAATGAAACATAAGTGAGATTTCCTGGGACCCTCTGGAAAAGATTGTCCTCGCTTATCCAAGGGAAGCAAGTGAGGAGAAATTCTGCCTGCCTGTACCATGCCCACGTCGCACCTTTGAACGTGGGGATGGTGGAGCCATGTGACAGCCACAGGGAAGACCATGAAGGCTGCCAGGACACAGTTCCAGAGCCCTGCCTTTCTCAGTTAACGCCAGGGATGCCACCTCCTCGCCACCACCACCATTTCTTATGATGTGAGAAAATCAAATTCTTTTTTTTGGCTCAGTAGTAGGTGAGCCATCTCTTAATTGCAGCCAAAGCTTTCTGAGAGGGTCCATAAATCAAAGGAGTAGACAGTTTACCTGGAAGACTACATTTGGGTACTTTTTATATCTATCTGATATAAATTTGCACCTATCTGATCTCTTGAATGGAGGCAATTAGAACAAACTTTATAAATAATTAATACATTTTTAAAATAATTCCCTTCTACACATTAAAAGAAGATGATTAAGATTTTGATCACTCTTGACAGGTTATCTTAATTGGAAATGATTGTGCTTCTGTTTGGTTACAAAGAGGACAACAAAGCTCAGACTTCTGAACCTGTCCATGGCAGAACCTGACCAGAACCTGACCGGAACCCTGGAGTGCCTGCGTCACGCACAGACTGCGCCAGGCTCCACACTCCACAGCGTGGCTGCACCTCCTCAGACGGGCGGAGAGAAGCATTTTCTGTTTGCTCTTCACAGAGAACAGGATCATTATGCTGCATCTTTGTCCAGAAAAGTTATGCTTGCCTAACTCCTAAAAATTAATAATTTAATAACTTTGAAATCATACAATTTGAAACACTAAAGACAACTCGATGCATTTTTAGATTCTTATGGGAGTTGTAAAATATTTACCAATGACTTTAAGAAATTTCCTAGAATATCACTCTAATTTCTGACCTTATTCTCCAAATTACTATTGTTTATAAGAGACCTGGCTCCTGGCTTTTAAAGAACAAATTGCTATATCAGCATTTAAGGGTCTTAGAAAACAGTAGTCAGTGCAAGAATCAAGTCAATGGAGCAGATTAGATAAACTAAAAACAAACCTTAATGCCGCGGTCCCCAACCCTCAGGCTGTGGACCGTACCAGTCCATGGCCTGTTAGGGACTGGCCACAGAGCTCCACTGCCCCCGCCTGTGGAAAAATTATCTTCCATAAAGCCAGTCCCTGGTGCCAAAAAGTTTGGGGACTGCTACCTTAGTGTACGTATTATAGTAATTTGTATTTTCTAAAAGGGTAAATGAATGTATCAGTAAATGTAGAGTGTCGAAACAATTTGTTAACTCTTTGGAAAAAATGAACTTGAAGTCTTATTTTCCAAAACACATAAAAATTCTAGAAATAAATTCTAGATATGAATCAATATTAAATGTTTTTTAACATTGTAGCTGTTTTTACAAAATCATAAAAGACTAGTAGAAATAAATGACTATTTGTTCTAGAAAGAGGGAACTATTTCCTTTTTTTTTTTTTTTTTTTTTCAGACAGAGTCTTGCTCTGTTGCCCAGGCTAGAGTGCCGTGGCGTCAGCCTAGCTCACAGCAACCTCAAACTCCTGGGCTCAGGCGACCTTCCTGCCTCAGCCTCCCAAGTAGCTGGGACTACAGGCATGCACCACCATGCCTGGCTAAATTTTTCCATATATTTTTAGTTGTTTAGCTAATTTCTTTCTATTTTTAGTAGAGACGGAGTCTTGCTCTGGCTCAGACTGGTCTCGAACTCCTAAGTTCAAACGATCCTCTCACCTCAGCCTCCCAGAGTGCTAGGACTACAGGTGTGAGCCCCCACACCCAGCCTAAGAGGCAACTATTTCTTTAGCATAAAATGAATTGAAGAAATTTTAAAAGACTGCCATTATTCATAGATGACAAGAAATCAAAAAAAGTATAGATGAGCTATTAAAATTAATAAGAGAATTTAACAAAATATACTTTAATGTAATATATGAATAATTACCATATACCAAGCAGAAAAAAAACAGAAGATTACATTTTTAAAATATTATTAATAGCTTCAAAATTATCAAATAATTAGAATAAATTGAACAAAATATGTTGAAAACACCTAAAGAAATAATGATAAATTTGTATATGAGACATATTTAAATGGACCCAAATAAATGGGAAGTAAAATGTGTTCATGGATTGTAAGGTTCAGAACTGTAAAGATATGAACTCTGAATTAGTTTATGCAATCCAATCAAAACTCTGAGAATTTGTGTGTATGAGTGTGTGCGTGTGTATGATTCCGTGTGTGTGCATGTGTGTAACTAGATGAGCTAATTCTTAAATATATAGAGCAATGCAAAGGGAATAGCCAAGACATTTCTGAAAAGAACACAGTGGAAGGATTTGCTCTACCAGATACCAAAGGTCATCATCAAGCGATAGTAATTGAGACAGCGTGCTATTTAGGGCATGGATAGAAACAGACTAATGGGGCACAATACCGTGTCCAGAGATAGGCACATAATTTACAGCAAAGCAGAACAGTGAAGAAAAGACAGGCTTTTCAATGAAAGGTGCGAGGGCAATTAGGTATCCATGCAAGAAAAACCAGACTTGACTCCTACCTCACATCTATACCAAAAGTCCATTTAAGAAGGATTAAAGACTTAAATGTGAAAGGCAAAAGTAGAAAAAAAAATTTAAGATAATGTTTTCCTGATCTCCTGGTAGGGAAAGATTTCTTAAGACAGAATTTTTATTCAAATAAATAAGTCATAAGAGTAAAAAAGGACACCCAAAAAAGAGAGAAGATATTTGCAATATATAACTACAAAAACATTCATATGCAGAATATATTTTTAAAAGTATATAAATCAGTAAGAAAAGCACTGCTTACCCATTAAAAAAATAGAAAGACTCAGATACTTGAAAAAGAGGAAATCTAAATGGCCAATAAATACATAAAAAGCTGCTCAACGGCATTAAAAAAAAGGAAATTAAAACCACAATAAGATAGCGTAATACACTCACCAGACTGGTAAAATATTTGAAGCCTCACAAGAGGCTTGATAAGACAGTAGAGCCAAAGAACTACAGTAGTTTCCTTATGGAAGAATAAATTAATATAACACTTCAGAAATAGTTTGGTATTAAAGATTTAAAGACATTAATATCTGATGACCCAGCAAATTCCACTCCCAGGTGCACATCCCAGAGAAAATGGACACATACATATGTAGTTCATAATAACCAAAAATACAAACAAACCAAATGTCCATCAACAATAAGGAAATAGATTGATGTATATTTGAAAATGGGATGTCATTTAGCAACAAAAATAAGTGAACTATAGCTACACGCCACAAGATCGATGAATCCTACAATCAGTATGTTGTAGAAGAAAACAAATAATGTATACGAAAAGATATACCTGTACATCGATTTTTAACTTTTAGAGAGGCCTATTTATGCAATAAAAAGAAAAACAAGTAAATTATTACCATAAAGGTGAGTTATGTATGGGTTTTCTATTGCTGCATAACAAATTATCCCAATACTGAGTTGCTCAAAACAACAAACATTTATTATTCTATAGCTGCTGTGGATCAGAAATCACAGTGTGGCTTAGCTGGGTGCCTCCAGCTCATGGTCTGCAACAGGCTCAACCAAGGTGTTCTGGGCTGCATCCATCTCAAGACCAGACTGGGTCAGGAGCTGCTTCCAAGCTCATTCACAGGGCTGTTGGTGGCCTCCAGTCCTCACTGGCTATTGTCAGGAGACGTCAGTTTCCTGCCCCATGGACCTCTCCATAGTGCATCTCACAGCATGGCATCTGCTTTCTCCCTACAGCTAGGGCTAGGAAAGGGACAGGGAGGTGGACTGGACAGGGAGGAAGAAACAAAAGCCAGTTAGACCTAGTCTCAAATGTGGACACCGTTGCTGCTGCTGGGTTCTGTTGGTTTGAAGCACGTGAATAAAAGCTGCCCCCCACTCCATCGGAAGGGATTACACAAGGGTGTGAATACCAGTAGGGCCATCTCAGGGTGCCGACCACAGGCAGGTACAGCTAGAAGAGGGACATTGTGGACAAGGAGAGAAAGAAAGGAAGGGAGCTTCGGGAGTATTGACAGTGTGTTATTTCTTCATACACACACACACATACATACATATTTTAAACATTCTTTAGGAAGTACACTATAATTCATAAAAAATTTAAAAAGTACAAAGTTACATATTTACAGAAAAGTCACACTGAAAGCCACATTATTGATTTAAATATAGAAAAATATTTTAAACATCTTTATACCTGACCACCCAAAATAAGCGACTGAGGCAAATTCTCAATCAATGGAGGTTTATTAAGGCAAAATTTGAGGACATACCCGGGGAAAACACAAGTCACAGCTGAATCTGTGACTGTTTTTTTCTGAGGAAGGATTTGGGAACTGAGTATTTAAGGGGAGAGGGACAGAAAGGAAAAGGAGGAGGGGGTGGGCAGTGAGGCAAATGGTTATATTCTCAGGAGGCCCAGGAAATCTACAAATTACATAAGATAAGATGAGAGTTTGAAGAGAAAGGGGAGTAAAGGAAGAATCAATTCTGCAGATGTGCCTGAGTAGGTGGAAGAATGATTGATCTTGTCTCTGTTCTGCACCTTGGAATCAACACTATCAGTGTGGAATCAAACAGACTTTAGTTTCAGGAGCTAGACTTAGCCTGTAGACCTAAAGCTACATTTTCCAAGTCCTTGCTTACAAGAGGCAGGAAAGGAATTTCCTTATGAATGGTCTGTGGGCACAGTCTTGGGAGATACCTGAGGCCTTTTCCTCTTCCATGGGTATTTGACTAATGCATAATGTTAGCAACAGTTATTTATTTGGAAGGGGGTGAGAATGACTCAGCCTCCAGGCTTGACTTTCTCTTTTGCATAAGCAGTTGGGGCGGTGGTCCTGAGATTTTCATTTTCCTTTATGTACCTAAAAACATTCTTAACCCCATTTATAAGTGGGCAAAGGAGATGAACAGAAACTTCTCCAAAGAAGACAGAATAATGGCCAGCAAACATATAGAAAAATGTTCATCGTCTCTAATCATTAGAGAAATGCAAATCAAAACCACAATGAGATACCACCTAACCCCACTGAGACTGGCCTCTATCAAAAAATCCCGAAACAACAAATGCTGGCGAGGATGTAGAGAGATAGGGACACTCTTACACTGCTGGTGGGACTGCAAATTGGTGCAACCTCTGTGGAAAAGAATTTGGAGATTCCTCAAAGAGCTAAAAATACAATTACCATTTGATCCAGCAATAGCATTACTAGGCATCTATCCAAAAGAGCATAAGACATTCTATGATAAAGACATCTGCACCCAAATGTTTATGGCAGCACAATTCACTATTGCTCGGTCATGGAAACAACCCAAGTGCCCGTCAATTCATGAGTGGATTGTTAAAATTTGGTATATGTATACAATGGAATATTACTCAATTTTAAGAAACAACAGTGAGCTAGCACCGCTTACATTATCCTGGATTAAGCTTAAGCCCATTATTCAAAGTGAGGTGACACAAGACCCGAAGAATGGGCCCCACTTGTACTCGCCATCAAACTGGTATTGACTGATTAACACTATGGTGCTCAAAGGGTGGGAGTGATCACTAGGGAATTGGGGGTGGGGAGTAAACCCATGTCTGAGCAACGTGGTGGGCACTGTGGAGGGGTGGGACATGCTTGAAAAGTAGTTGGGGAGTCGAATTAGGGGTCTCAATAGGGGAAAGGAATTCCTCTAAAACTGATTTATGTGATTAACCGTACATCTTGGTAAATTCACTAAAAATCATTTATTTGTACACTTAAAATGGGGTAAAGGCATGATATGTAAAGTATACTTCAATAAAGGAAAAAAAATTCTTTAACAAATTAAAAGGGGAAAATTGGACATAAGAATAATACCACAATAAGACCACTTATTCCTTAATCTATACAGACCTTATATAAATCAATGAGAAAAAATACTAAAATGGCAGAAGAAAAATAGGCAAAGACATAAGTAACTCTTAGAAGAGAGTGTACAAATGACCAATTAAATATAAAAATGTTCAGCCCACGCGGTGGCTCACGCCTGTAATTCTAGCAGTCTAGGAGGCTGAGGCAGGAGGATTGCTTGAGCCCAGGAGTTCCCGACCAACCAGAGCAAGAGCGAGACCCATTTCTACTAAAAATAGAAAGATTAGCCAGGCATAGTGGTACCTGCCTATAGTCTCAGCTACCACAGAGGCTGAGGCAAGAGACTTGCTTGAGCCCAGGAGTTGGAGGTTGCAGTGAGCTATGATGACACCACTGTACTCTACCTGGGGCCACAGAGGAGACTCTGCCTCAAATAAATAAATACAAAAATATTCAACCTTACCATCAACAGATAAGAATGACAGCAGACTCGGTGGCTCACGCCTGTAATCCTAGCACTCTTGGGAAGCCGAGGCGGGAGGATCACTCAAGGTCAGGAGTTTGAAACCAGCCTGTGCAAGAGCGAGACCCTGTCTCTACTAAAAATAGAAAGAAATTAATTGGCCGACTACAAATATATAGAAAAAATTAGCCAGGCATGGTGGCGCATGCCTGTAGTCCCAGCTACTTCGGAGGCTGGGGCAGGAGGATAGCTTGAGCCCAGGAGTTTGAGGTTGCTGTGAGCTAGGCTGATGCCACGGCACTCTAGCCCAGGCAACAGAGTGAGACTCTGTCTCAAAAAAAAAAAAAAAAAGAATGACAGTAGAAACAAAACATGTTTCTTAAATTTACCAAGATGTTTTGAAAGACAGCTCTCAACAGTGAGAAGCATGTGGTGAGGTCAGTTTTCATATTCTATCCTAGGCTACATCTGACCATCCTGGAAAGCAATTTAATAATATATCAGAATTTTCCAAATCCTTGTTTGTTTTTTCCATTATCAGTTTATTTTTAATTACCTTTCTTCCAAAACAGTTCCTACTAGTTCTCTCATTCTCAGTTAGAAAACGAACAGTTTTATGGAACAGTTTCCTCCTTTCTTTTAAGGCCTATAGATGATCATATTTAATAAATCGCAGCAAATCTTCTTAACTGTATGATTTTATGAGACAGCGATTCTTGTACACCTGCATGCATTCTATTTCTATTACATAATTATTCTTGTGTCAGACAATTGAAGCTGGCCCTGGAATGTTAACTGTGAGCAGCAAGGTTAACTCAGTTTTGCCTCTATTAAGGTTTCTTTGTCAGAAGCTTGTATAATAAAAAAGCATTTATATCACTAAATTTAAAAAAAAAGAGGCCATATTATATAATACCCACTGCTGGCTAGACGGAGTTAAACTCGTTCTCATGCTTCCTTGGAGACTTTATAGATTAATGTTTGGCAATATAATTGTCAGGTTTCAGGGTCTGAAATGTCAGTTCTTGGCACATTCATGACCAGACACACCAAAGGCAAGCATGAAAATGAGGTTTACTGAGTGGAGAAAGAAAGGATTATAGAGCAAGGGCAAGATGTAGGTTTACAGAACATGATACATAAGCCACAGATGACGACTGGACCCACTGTCACAGCAAAAGAACAAAAGGAAGGGCTTGGTTATGGTCTGCGTCTTGTTTTATAGCGCCCAGATTGGGACCTCCCTGTGGCTCAGACGTCACCATGGAACCACTTTGATTAGACAGTTGGGAGTTCCATGGCCTGAGACTTACTGTGCTTGCGGGGTGTTCTAGGTCACTTTCTGGACTGCCTATGCTGCTTGGCCCGTGGGCTACAGAATCCTCTGCATTCTTTTGCAGTGGGCGCACTAAGTTCTGACTGGCAGATTTGTAGGGTGTTCCCTCCTCCCCCAGGTATGGTAATAGCTCAGGGCAGGATTAAGGTGGGACAGGACCAAGATGGGGGCCTGGGGCCTACCCTTGTCCTTCTTTCCAAGTGGGGCAATGGCACCAAGGCAAGGCACAAACTTTCATCACTAGGAGACCCAGGATCCCTCGCTAACTACCTAGCAATGAAAGAGTTGAGAAAGCATTATTAACTCTATACTATTTCAAGAATTCTATTGAGAAAGCCATCTAATATGGAGGGTAAAAAAAAACCTATCTGAAAAAAAATGTTTATTGCAGTTATTGGAAAAGAATAAAAAAATTAGAAACAAATTAAATGACCAAAATAGAATAATAAGTAAACCATGGCATTTTCACTCTAAAGCATATTTCATGGCAATGAAATATATGGCAACATGGAAAAAATTTATTTTATATGATATTAAGTAAAAAAAAGTGCAACTATGTACATAATAAGTATAGCTATGTAAAACAACACATTTAAAAAAATTGTGTTAAAGGATTGAACCAGATTAATGATAATTGAATTGTGAGGGTAGTAGGATTATAGGATATTAATTTTCATTTCTTAGTTTTAAAACTTTAATACAGTTATATTGCTTAAATTTCAAAGTAATATTCTAGAATAGGGCCATACAATTTGAATTTGGAAAATCCTGATATATTATTGAATTGCTTTCCAGGATGGTCAGATGTAGCCCACGATAGTATGTGAGAATCCAGGCCTTGCCGCATGACCCGCACTGGTGAGAGCTGTCTTTCAAAACATCTTTGTTAATTTAAAAAGCAAACATGTTTTGTCTCTGCTGGCTTTCTCACCTTTTGATGGTAAGGCTGAACATTTTTATATTTAATGGATCAGTGTTTTTACTCTCTTCCAAGAGTTACTTATGTCTTTGCCTGTTTTTCTTCTGCCATTGTAGCCTTTTTTCTCATTGATTTATATAAGGTCTGTATGGGTTAAGGAATTCTATATAGATTAAGGTCTTATTATTGTATTATTCTTATGTCTAATTCTCCCCTTTTATAATTTGTTAAACCAACCAGAAACAACAGTCAAGAAATAGATAGCTCTAGGACTGAAGTTAATTAGGACAGCTGAAAGATACTTATTAATATAAGGTAAATAAGATAAATAATCCTTAATTGGATTAACAACGACTAGTTGTAATGTTCAAAGGATACTCTTTTATGCAGTTAAGGAAGGAAGATCCCCTGTGGTATAATACAAAACCATATTTGGTCTTTGTCCCTGATTCCTGACAACAGAGCTCCTAGGCCCTCGGAATGTCCTGAGGGATAGCGGTCTTGTGTAACTCATAATGGGCGCCTCTCATCACATCCGAGTTTATGCTAATAGTGTGACTTAGCAACGGGCTCCTAGGTAGCCTCAGGATGGTGCTGGTCCCTGGAAAGACCAAGTGAGTGGGGGTTGGAGATTGACCTCCATAAAAACCCTTGGACAAGATTGGGAGAGTGTCTGCGCCGGGGACACAGAGAGGGGCCCGGAGGGGACCCCCAGAGAGGGCGTGGAAGCTGCTGCACCTTCACCCTCACCTTGCCCTGTGTGTCTCCTCCGGCTGGCTGTTCCTGAGTTACCTCTGTAATAAACCAGTAAATGTAAACGCAGTGTTTCCCTGAGTTGTGCCAGTCTAGCAAATCACGGAACCTGAGGGAGCGGTCGCGGGAACTCCTGATTTATTGCGGGTTGGTCAGAAGCACGTGCGGCTCCGGACTTGCAAGTGGCATCTGGAGCGGAGGAATTTCTGGGACTGAGGCCTTAACCCTGTGGAGGAGAGTGAGAGGGACACGTTGGGAAGTAAATTCTGGTTCATTTAAGTTTCTAGTATGTAACTAGGTGTAGATAGTGTATCTAATCAGAGATCCATTCTGGGATTTGTTTATTTAACAAATATTTGTTATCTGGCATTTTTTTTTAGGTTCAGGAGATAAGGTAGTGAACAAAACAGAAAAAGAAATCCTGCCTTGTGCGACCTTAAGTTCTAATTGGGAAGATGAATAACCTAAAAAAGAAGCAAGTTTCATAGCACAGGATGAGCGTGGTGAGGAGGGAGGGAAATTAACCATAAAGGGAGAGAGAGGACTGCCAGGGAAAGGTCGGCTATTAATTTAAAGTAGGCAGCCACGGACAGCCCCGCGCGCAAGCAAAGACTTGGAGGCGGCCGGACACGAGGCGCGTGTGCGTGGGAGAAAGAAGGTCCCGCGAGGAGAGGTCTGCGCGCGCAAAGGCCGTGCGGAGGGACCGCCCCGAGTGCTGGGACCCGCGGGCCAGCGCTGCTACGGCAAAGGGAGCAGTGGCTGAGCACCGCGGGGAGGACGGCGAGCTGGGGGCCAGTGTTAGAGTCAAGTCCAACATCAAAGAGGAGAGGGAAACGGAGGACGCAGCGAAGGAGATTGCGAAGGAGCAGGAGGAAAGAGCGGTGTCCTGAGAATGGAAACTTGCTTAAGCGCTCCAGCAAAGTGGGAGTGGTCTCGAATTCTGCTAGTAGATGGAGTGAGAATGGAGAATATGCCATTGCGCTTCTTGTCGGGGAGATCAGTTTTTACCTTAAAAAAGCAATTTAGGCCGGGCTCGGTGGCTCACGCCTGTAATCCTAGCACTCTGGGAGGCCGAGGCGGGTGGATCGCTCAAGGTCAGGAGTTCGAAACCAGCCTGAGCAAGAGCGAGACCCCGTCTCTACTAATAATAGAAATAAATTCATTGGCCAACTAAATATATATAGAAAAAATTAGCCGGGCATGGTGGTGCATGCCTGTAGTCCCAGCTACTTGGGAGGCTGAGGCAGAAGGATCGCTTGAGCCCAGGAGTGTGAGGTTGCTGTGAGCTAGGCTGATGCCACGGCACTCTAGCCCAGGCAACACAATGAGACTCTGTCTCAAAAAAAAAAAAAAACAAAAACAAAAACAAAAAAAAACTTAACATTGGCTTATTCCGATCCACTGTCTGCTAACTAGACACTGCTCTAATTAACAACACCTACTTCCACAAAATGACTAGGATCAAAATAAAATTTCTCTCCTTTTGTCATGATGAAATCTGACCATCTCACTCTAATCCATATCTAATCAATAAGAAAACAGTTTATGTTCTAGCACTGTCCTAGTTGTAATGACAGATACAAGGTATGTACAGATGTTGCCCCTGTCCTCAAGAATCTTGAACTTTGAAAATAAGAACATAGAGCATTAAAATGCTCCAGGAGGAAGATGAGGAATTACACTCATCATTTAATAGATTTAGAGTTCTAAATCTATTTAACTACATTTTAACTAAATGTTTAACTAAATTTTAACTAAATATTTAACTAAATTTTAATGAATATGACCCACGTACTAAGAACTGTTAAGTGTGCATCCTTGAATAGAACATTGAAAGATGGGGATCATGTGTATGTGGGCAGAAGGAAGAAGAGAACAATATAATCCAAGTTAAACATGGTGAGAGTCAGCCTGACAGAGGAGAGCTGTGGGAACTAAAAATTGAATAGTATACTGCAGAGCTAGATTATGGAGGACCTTAAAAGGCAAAAGAGTGCTAATTTGATGTGGTAGGCAACAGGGAAGTCTTTAAGTGGGAGAAGCCCTAAGATGAAAGTGGTTTTTAACATATGTACATATGTCTGATCACATTGTGTAAAATGGACCCACTGTTGTCTCTGTTACCATGCGTTCCCTCTTCTTGATATTCTGAGCTTCGTGGACATCTTACTCTTTGGTTTCTCACTTTTCTAATTCTTTATTTTGAGTTAAAAATTCCTATTCTCCACATTCTTGAACTGAGAATGCTCTCCATCCTCACATACCCAGTTCCTTGGCGGAGTTCATCTGTTCACAAGAGTTCAATTAAATATGTGCCCAAATGACATTAAATCCATAGTTCCAAAAGTAAGTACTGAATGTGGAAAAAAAAAACCCCTCTCTGCCTCAGTTGTATTACCAAACAAAAGTTGACGTGAGAATTGAAAAGAAATGTCAAAGTGCCAAAATTGTGAAAATTTTGGCTCTCTTTTCTTGAAACAGAGGAAAGACTGAGATAGGCAGGAATTTGAAGGAGGAGATTCTTACTGCCTATATTAATTATATAAGAATACAATACATCAGCATGATGGCTCATCTAGTTCATTACTGTCTCTGATTAGCCTTCAATGAGCTACCCTCCACCAATGATCCTTAACCTCAAGAAACTGGAGGTATAGCCTAGATTTTTCTATCTTTCTTTAGTAACTAGTTGAGAATCCTTAATTCATGGACTTATCAAGCCTATTTATATTTTCATTTGGTACCACTGCTTGGAAAAACAAGTTCCATAAATTTTATTATGCACTAAGAAAAGCAGAATTTCTTATTTTCCCTGAATTTAATATAGATTTAAGGAGACTCTTGAACTTAAATATTTCAGAAATTTTTAAGTCCTACCAATATCCTGACTAAAAAACCAAAAACCTGATCTTCCCTTTTAAGTGTTTAACTTCCTAGGCCAAAGAGGTTTAAGGCTTTCTTAATGTTGATTTCTATGGTCTATATGTGAACTTTGCTCTAAAAAAGTTAAATATAAATATGAATTATATCTATTAGCACTGGATATTTTAAATTATTTGAACTAAACCTCCACCTACTGCATCTATGAAGTCTGTTTTGCACAGTCCACATTTCTGGGTAGTGACAAAGGTCAAAAAGAATGCAATGACATAGCCATTCAATTCTGACTACAATCTTGAAAGGCTACTAGAGGCTCCAGTAATGGTGACAGACATAAACTTTAAGGAAAAAGCAAATTAGCTGCTGTAAATTTTTAGAAACAGGCCACACACTGTTCCCTTTCTTTCTTTTTAAAGTAAAACCGTTTTTATAAACCTTGAAAAAAAAGCAGAAACAGGGGACCAAATGCAAAGAGTATTTTTCAGAGTAGAAAGCTACAGAAAAGGCTAGAAAAGAGCCTGAACCTTAAACAAAATGAAGTGTGCTCACTTCTAACTAAAGAAAATGCACCACATCTGATTCCTTAAGCAGAAACCTTCTATTACATAGTCATCTTTTGGATGTGACAACATTTTTGAAAAGCAGTGTAGAAGAGCCAGAGAAACCAGAGTTCAAATCTCCAGTCTCAAGTGTGACCACAAACAATTTCCTCAACTTCTTTGAGAATCGTTTCCTTCATCTATAAAATGAGGATAATAATACCTACCTTGTAAGGCTGTAGAGAGGATTTGCAATAATGCTGACAAAATGTCCAGCATAGTATCTGGTGTAAAATAGGTATTTTATAAATACTAAATACTTTTAGTGAGAACATTAGTTGCATATCCAGTAAGTAAGCTTATAAAAAGTTAGGACCTTTCATTAAATTGTGCAATGTTGTTTTTTTTTTTTTTTATGAAAAGGAACGTGTAAACCAATATTTACATTCAATCACTATGAGTCTGTTGTTAGAATATCACACTGTGACCTAGTATCTATTTAGGCAATTTAAATTTTGATTTCTGAGAATAAGTAATTGAGAAGGGAGTAAAACATTTTAATCACATAACACACTGCCCCTAAATTAATCTCGAGGATTAAATGGGAATACCCCAAAAGTACAAGGTTTTTAAAGAGTGGTATAGATTGCTAGCTTACTGTGAATAATCTCCAACCACTATGAAAGATTTAAAAAACTCCAAAATGGTTGACAGTAGGTAAAGAGAATATAAAAGCAGATGGTTCGGACAGTCTGAATACAAAAAGCAGGTGCTTAGCTAAAACAGAAGCATTTGCCAGTTTGCCAACGCTGCTGGTTCCTGCTTCCATACCCTGCGTGCCCCCCACTCCCCACATCTGCTCACTGGTGCTCATGTGATACATTCAATTGACACAGAAGATGAAGACTAACAACCTGCAAATAAAGAGTCTACTGAGGAGATCACTGTAATTTTGAAATGAGATTTCCTCTTTTTTGGCAGGTCTCTCTCACTATTTTAATCTTAGGTGGAAAATTTTGTCTTTCTTTAAAATTAAGACATATTTCTTAGATTTAAGAGAATTATTTTTAAAAAACCACAATAAAGGGATAGTAAGGTCTAGCTTGTGGAACACGTTAATATAGATGGATGCACACTACCTCAAAGCTTAAACTTTGTAATACAGATTATACTCGACGTTGCCCAAATACAATAAAAGAAGAAAGTACCATGAATCAGGTTCCAGAAACAGAAAGAAAATAATCAGTCTCTTTTTACCACATGCAGAATTAATACATAAATATAATTAATGTTAATAATAAAGTAGTATTAACATAATTATTAATATTAATATAGTATTTCTCATAAAATGTTACAGTTTTGTTTTGTCTCTGAACAAACTAAACTAGGGACTTCAAGGGAGATTATAATTTAGAAGCTAATACAGTAAGTTAAAAGAATAAAATCGACAATCTTGTGATAAGAGAACCCAGAAAGGAAAGAGTTCTCCTGTTCAGATCCTCTTACTTGGTGATACAGGATTTTGGGGGTGGGGGTAATATATGCATACACACAAAACTACTTGGCATTTTTAATGCACTCAGACCTCAATAAAAAAGAGTAGTACAAAAGATCCAAGGTATCTCCAAAAGGGCTTAAGGATGCCGAGAGTGGATGTTGGTAGATATCAAAATAGGAAAGGTGTCTTGTAGAGTGGCCAGGGAAGTTGAGGTGATCTTATGGACTTGATGAAGGCAGCATGTAAAGTTACATAGTTTATACATGGTAGCTATAGAACCTATGGTTAGGTTTACTTCCTTAGCAATCAGCCTCTTAGTTTGCTCCCCTAGTTTTTACCACACCACTTTTGTATACTGAAGTTCCAGGGACAGGGATGATGATGATGAGATAATATGAGCAGCTATCATTTACTGATTTATCATTTACTCATTATGTGAAAGCAACACACTAAGCACTTTATATACCTTATCTCATTTAATCAATAGAGTAACTCTATGAAGCGGGCAGACATTAATATCACAATTTTACCACTAAAGAAATTAAGGCTCAGAGAAGTTATATTTCTATTGAGTCACTTAGTCTGTATGTAACAGGGATAGGATTTGAACCCAAGTCAGAATAATGCCAGAAGAGCACACTCTTAACCAATTACTTTTTATATATGATGATGAAATGCTCTAAAAAATTATATATATGTAGAAGTATATCAATATTACATAAGATTAAATTATAAAACTGTTTACAAGAAGTATCTGGCAGCTTCAGATATGATTTCATATTCATTTATACTAGCAAAAATTCACATTCCTTTAAATGCACATTTTTAAATGGGTTTTTCCATATTATATTAAAGTTCTGACTATTAATTAAGGTAGTTCAACATCTGAGATTAAAATTTTTACTTTAGGTGCTCAGAACAGACAAGTGTATAATAATTTTACTTGTTTTTCTATTTTTTTCTTAGACATCAGCACAAAATATGCTCATTGTGCTAAATCAGGGTTTCTCAAGCTCAATAATACTGACATTTTGGGCCAGATAATTCTTTGCTGTAGGGGCTGTGCATTGTAAAATGTTATGAGAATCCATGGCCTCTATCCATTAGATGCCAGTGGCACCTTTCCCCTAAACTGTAACAACCAAAAATGTCTTTAAATATTGTCAGATTTCCTCTGGGAACCATTTGTCTGTGCTAAGCAATTTACACACATTTACCACCTTAATTCTCATATCTACCATGAGGTAGGTATTATTATGATTCCAGTTTTACAGATGATGAAATTGAGATAAAACAACCAGGTGTATTATGAGGCAACAGAACTAGTAAGTGATAAAGAGTTTAATATGTTAACTGCCATGTGAGTTGTATTTAACTCATGCTAGCTTTGAGCCCAGGGCCTTGTGAAGCATATATAACTCACACGTTCCTTCACCTTAGAGGCTATGAGAACTATTTTCAAACTGCATATATAACTCATGCACAGAAAACAATAAAAAATAACAAATTTTTTTAATTAAATTACAAAGGATAATTTTGTTTTCAAAGTTTTTATTCTATTTTCCTAATAAAACATCATGGCCCCAAGGAAAAAAAATTTTTTTTTTACAGTGTGGCAGTCAATATTAAATTTAAGCAATTTGACTCCAGCACCTATACTTGTACCCAGTATACTATACCCCTTCTCCAACAAAGTGGTAGGTTTATTAGCCCTAAAGGATTGTGAAAGATATTTTTTCAGGTTTAACTTGCTACTATTACCTGGGTAAAAGTTTAAAACAAGGCTCACATAGCTCTCATTTTCCTGCATCATTTATCTTAAAGCATCATAACATAGAAGTTGTTCTTATTTTTGGGGGGGTGGGTTATGACCTCCTTTGTGAATCTGATCAAAGATATTCACCCTCTTCCAGAAAAATGTACAACATAATACATACTTTATTTTTTGGTGTTGGAGGATGTTATATGCAGAATCTTAATTTAAACCCTGTGTCTCAACAATTATCAACTGTATGACTTCGAAAAAGTTACTTAACCATGCTGACTCCTAGGTTCCCCTCTGTGAAATGAGGAAAGGAGCACTACAAGATTGTTATGAAGCTTAATATGATTACACGTGTGAAGTACCTAGCAGAATAGTGACACACAGAAGCTACACAATAAACGGCATTCCTCCTCTTGACAATTCTATTTTCTTGTTCTGTCCTTTCTACAAAAGAAAGCCTCATCCACTTTCAATAGGCCCTGAATCTTTCGGATACATTGCTTATTATGTATGTCTTACTTCAACTCTTTCATGTATGTCATATACATTTGGTCTTTATCCTTGTTAGCTGTTATTATTATTTGCTCACTTTACCCAGTGCCCAAGGTTTAAGGTTAAAAGAAAGGAAGAGGAGGCAAATCTCCTTGGCTTCATTTCTTTATCAATGTTAGTAGAATTTCATAGGATTATTGCAAAGAATAGGAAAAATTTATGTAAAATGTTTGGCAGTAGTATAGGTGATTAACAAATGTTTATTCTTCCTCCTGGGGCCTATTACATCCAATATGGAGTTTCCTCTAAAATGCTATCTTTTAACATATAGGTACATTTAAAGTATGTAAAAATCCAACTTAATAATTAAAGTAAACATGCCCCCTCCCCTTTTTCAGTTAGTTTCTAAGGAGAGGTAAGGCACTACACAACATCATGGAAACACTATTTCTTAGAGATGATCTACAGAGCCCATTATGCGACTTTCAGGGACTAGATATGACATATACTTTGGATCTGTTCTGATCTATAATTTCATTACTGTTATGAGCAACTTTTGGTGTGAGACTTCATGAAGCTGTATAATTGGTTGTTGCTTGTTATGCAGTCTTTCTCTATTGCTCTTATAAAAAGGCATTTCTTTATTTTTGCTAGCATAGAAACATTCAGAAATCCCCAAAATGGCTACTGAGAAAAGATGAAGAACCAGGGAGCAGAGGAACCCTGGATAAAAGTAAGGACAAGTCAACTCCTGGGACTTTTAGAATATGGATTGTCCCTAAGAATTTATATGACAGAAAAGTTTCTGCTCCTCTTCTGTATTTCATTAGCGATACATGACTCTTGCCTAGGTGAAGGTGAAATGCAGATTTTATTTAAAAGCATGGGTGACCTAAGAGATGAATACAGGCTTGGAGACAGAGGATGGTAAGATGCTTTCTTATCCAGAATTCTGGTTGGAGCCCAGAACATAATGCCAAGAAAAATGGCTCCCAAAGACCACCTGTTTGGGACTTCTGATGAGAATGAAAGCCTTAGGTTTCTTAAGAGTCACTGCTAAGTTAGCACTGCTAACTTAGTTAACTTTTTAGGTTAGCCATTGCTAACTAAAATGATTCAAGATAAGAAATCTGGCTTGACTTTTCTTTACACACAGAAACCCTAATATTTAATGTCTAGCCTTCACAGTATATGCTAGAACACTTTTAGGTAAAACAATAGCCTTTTCAGTTTAATATCATACAAGCACCACACAAATCATTTAATACTATATTTAGTCACAGAATAGCCAAGTGAAACCTAAAATGCTTTCCCAACAGCCTGCTTCTCCATATATCTTTATGCCTGGGGCCAGAATCCATCACAAGTGAGAATACTCATGAGAAAAAGTAATATATAAACCATGTGTCCTTCCCATTCTCAGTTCCACTGAACTAGTGCAGAACACTCCATGGTCTGTGACATCCAAAGAAGATGATGACAACAGAAACTACAAATTATCCTGTCTCACAGTAAGTTATGTCATTTCAAGTGAAGCAAAACACAAAAAGAGATTTCACAGAGAGTCAAACACCCAGTTTTAAAAGGTTCTCCAAATCTGATCTATGCTCTGCTATGGCAGGCAGACACTATAAAGGACAAAACACCTTTAACAAAACAGGATGACATAATGGACACTTATTGTCATTGGGATAGGTGATGGGGGCACCATTTGTAGATACCAATAAGCAAAAGAGGCAAGATGGCTGAAAGGCAACTTGTAGTTTGTATATTTTTTCTCCAAGACCAGGCCCCTACTACAAGAATAATTTTAAAGAAATATAATATATAAATGACCAATCACTTCTCTTACCTAAAAATCTTCAATGGCACCCCATTTCTTATAGGATAAAACCTCCTTTCCTTAACTTGCTGTGAAGCACTCTTTTGATCTGGCCCTTCCCAACTACTGTAATAACCTTTCCTCTAATTGCCACTGGATCTCTGAGAATTTTACCCCACTAAGTCCTCTGATATGGATTGATCATGTCATACTCTTTCATACCTCCATGGTGTTTTCCATCTACTGTTTTCTCAGCAGGGAATAATCATCCTTTCTTTTTCAACCTGGCAAAATCATCTCTTAACCATCTTTAAGACATAGTTCAAATGTAATTTATCTTGGGATGCTTTTCTTAACTTCTTTCATATGGCATTTCATAAATTTCCTTTGTCATTTAGTGCTGTCAATTATTTGTTTATCCATTTGTCTCTTCCACTAGTCTGTGAGCTCTAAACATAGTGACTGGGATACAGCAGATATTCAATAGATGTTTATTGAAGGAATGAATAAACTACAGCACTGAAAATCCTAGTCCAGCAAGTAAAATTATCTTGCAAAGGTAATTTGCATGTCTGGGTCTTAAAGTGCCATCTATAAAATTAAGAAATGGTGAAAACACTTTTTAAAGATGTGAAACCATTTCTTCAGATAACAGCTTACCTGGAAGACCAATATGAGAAAGAGATTTAGGTAGAGTGCTCTGTTTCATGGAAGGGAAAGAACTTGTCAAGCTCTTCCTTCTCCTCTTACCCTAAAAGCATGGAGCAAATTGAAAAACTACTAGACTACATATTTTATGATCTCTTCCAGTTTTAATATTCTATGACTCCATGATGTTACTCAACAGTGTTTCAAAGCAACATACATACGAATTATTAAATGGAAAAATTCCATCATTCTATTGTCCTTTGGGAACAAAACTCCAATTTGGAATTATATTTTCCTATAGTGGACTATTTTGTGAGTGTATCAAATCTGGATTAACTGTGTTATACAACAACTAACTGTGTTACACAACTCTGAGTAACCACAGAACCATCTGTCCCACTAGATTACTTGACAAAAGCAGATTGTTTGTGATGGTCATTAATTTTAAGCTCAGAATATTGCAATTGATGGAATAAATTTTAAAAATAAAAAACAAATTGTTCAGGCCAGGTGCAGTGGCTAATGCCTTTAATCCCAGCTACTTGGTAGGCTGAGGTGGGAGACTCACTTGAGCCTAGGAGTTGGAAGCTACAGTGAGCTAGGATTGTGCCACTGCACTCCAGCCTGGGCAACACAGCAACAACCGGTCTCTAAAAAATAAAAATAAACTGTTGAATAATCTTTTGAAAAAATAGGCCTTTATTACTTATGCCTGGAAAAAATGTAAATGCCTATAATTTCAATCTTCATGTGCATCTTTGTAGTTAAGAACTCTAGGTCTGAAATACTAGTCTATAATTCATTAGCTATTATTAACAGCTATTTATTCTGAGCCTTGATTTCCCCATCTCTAAAATTGGTACCATACTTGCTTCACAGAGTTGTTATATATACCAAAGTAAATAATGTCTCTAGTATATTGACTGGTACATGGTAGGCCTTTAAACAGTCTGTACTTTATTCCCTAATGAATGCTAATACATTAAAAGAGAGAGGCCTTTCCTGAGTTCTACTAAGAAGAAAAAGTCATTTGTTTGAACATACAGAGCACTCAAAACCAGCCTTCTTACTACTGGTAATTTATTAATATGAAAAACCCATACTTGAATATACCCCAAACTTGAATTATAACTAAAAAAGTAAATCTGGGATAATTGCATATTCATGATGGGTATAAAATATTAATTATCTTTATCTACAAAGAGTAGGGCAGAACATTTGGTTCAGACTTATCACCAACAGCAATCACAGTCTCAATTCTAAGACCTTACCACCTGAAAGGAGCTTATGTCCCTTAGACAACCAGTTGGGGATATAGGACTGTACACTTATCCTCTAACAATATTTTTTCCTCAATTACAGTTTGAACACTTAAAACCACTTTTTAACAGAAAATTCTATGAAAAAGAGACCAGTCTTGCTTTCAAGAATTACCTATAATCTTGAGAGAAGAGCTCTACAAACATTCTAATAGAGATACAGAGCATAGAAACCAAAAATAGCAGCTCTGTTATCATTAAAAACCAGAAGTAAACTGATGGCCATATCAAGGGGGAATTTAACACCTCTGTTTCCAATATCAGCACATAAAAAGATTCTGAACTAATGAGAGAACCTTGTTTATTTCAAATAATTTACATCTGTTGATATGTTACCAATAAATTTGAATTTCTTAGTCTTGATTTTACTCTGAAGCAATGCATATTATACATTTTTTACAAGATATACTAACTAGGCAGAAAAGAAACCAAAGAGTTAAAGCAGAGAAGTATATAAAGCTATAAAATGATGAATATGCCAACTATTCTAAGCTACAGGTATTATTCATCATTAGGTCTTCAATCATAATTTTAAAAATGAGTCCTTCAATAAGCATACAACCATTAAAAAAAATTGAGTGACTCAATTCAACGCTGGCAGTAGCAAAAGTCAGAATAGATATTCCTTCCAAACAATCATTGTGATTTTAGCCTTCTCTAAATTAATTTACCCAATTCTCCAGTTTAGGCCTTTTGCTTGATCAAAGTATATATCTTTGTACTTTTTGGCTTTATCCTTGATATACCAACTTAATTGAATTGTGTCTGAATATACTTCATTCTCATTGGGAAAGAGATCTTGTCTTGGCCTTCATTTAGGAGACTATGTTACAGTGAAAGGTCTTTTTGACACATTCATTTATAGTATGCAGTATCCCAGTTGGAAAAAGAGTAGAAAAAGAAAAGAAACACTTTTGAGGACTCCGTAATTGTTTCATAATGAATAGTATGAGGAAGAATCAAGGACAGCCAATCATGGGAACAGAATGGCCTTAGAGATGTCTTCATATGGTCAAGTAGCCAAAAACAGTTTCTGTTTTTCATTCATTCATTCAATTTGCATGAAACTGGATTGGAACAGAAGGCAGGGGGAAGACAAAGACAGTGTGGAATACTCTGGACTTGCAATAGCTTTTCGTATCTTCATGACACATGGATCCACTCTCCACAGTAAGGTAAGGATAGGATGAACAGGTCCTTGGGAAAAGAGCAGATGTCTACCTCAAAATACTCAGGATTTTTTTTTTTAAGTTGGGTACAATTCACATAATAAAATTCAACCTTGTCAAAAGTATATCATTTTACGAGTTCTGACAAATGTACATGGATGTATAACCACCACCACAATCACAATTTCAATCACTGCAAAAAGTTCCCTCGTGCCTTGTTGTATTTAACCTCTCACTCCACTTCCATCCCTCTACTCAGGGATTCTGAAGTCTGGCAGGACCTATAATCAAACAAGGAAACAGAAGACTGACCATCAGGACTTGGGATAGGGTTTTTAAAATTTTTTTATTATTATGTTTTTAAATTTTCAAACAGTCTGTGGGACAAGGAAGGGATACGGTTTTTAAAACTGGAGTATGATATGATATCTGTTCTTTATAGCCCAAACTCTGCTCATAGAAGAGACGGCTAATCTAATGTTGGGCATATGTAACTCAGTTGTAGTTCTAGTGCTACCACTTAGCGCAGTATAGCTTTTATTCATTTAATAAACATTTAACTGAATTTGATAAATGTGAGCTTGATAAATATTCCAACATGTGTCAGGTACTGTGCTAGATGACAGCATGGACAAAATCAAACATGATCTCCATCCTTACGGAGGTTACAATTCTAGTGAAAGAGACAGATGTTACTCAAATAATCACACAAATAAATATTATTACAAACAGTGAGAGTTGTCACAATTGAAAAGTGCAAGGTGCTCTGACAGTATATAAAAAGGTAACATAACCTGGGTCTGGAAGACCAGAGAGAGGGTTCTATGAGGATGTGATATTTAAGCTGAGAGCTGAAGGGTGAGTAGGCAATGACTGGGTGAAAGGGGAGGGTTTGGACTAAAGAAGTGACATGGGTAAAGACCTGGAGTTAAAAGAGAGATTTATGCTTCTGAGCTCTCAAAGAAGGCCAGTGGGCTGACTAGAAGACTAGGGGTTATATGAAATTAAAGAGGGAAGTTGAGGCTAGGTCAATAAGGGCCATGTACCTATGTGAAGTTGGTTTTTAACCTAAAAACAATAGAAAGTGATTTCAAAAGGTAGAAAGACAGAATCAGGTTTATTTTTCTGAAGATTACCCTGGCTATGATATGTATAAAATAGGCTGAAAGCACAGGGTGGGAGAGTGTGAATAGAGTGGGGATTCAAGTTAGGAATAAAATGTGCTATTCACAAGTAAAAGAGATGGTCACTTGGACTAGGGCTACAGAGGAAATAGAAACGGATAGATTGGTGAGATATTTATGAGGAAAAAATTATATTAGAATTTGGTGAGGGAGAGTAAGGAAGAGATTAAATTGGAATGATTCCTAGATTTCTGGTTTATACTAGAATGGTGCCATACACCAAGAGAAGCAACAATGGGAAGAAGATCAGGTTTATAGCTATAAATATTACTAGGTATCTACCATGGACAAAGCACTGAGAATTCAAAGGAAAGATAAGCACGTAGATGACCTATCCCAAAAGTGGGGTGTACAGTTGCTGCGTATTTTTTTAACTTTGTATTTTGAAATAATTTTAGACATGCAGGGAAGCTGCAAATATAGCACAAAGAGTTCCTATATATACATACCCTTCACTTAGTTTTCCTAATGTTAACATCTTACATAACCGTAATATATTTGTCAAAAATAAAAACATCTCCAGTAGGGGAAATAGGGGAGGAGGGTTCAGGTGGAGTTCAGGGTCCCTCCCATTGTTGTTTCCCTCCTCCAAGATTCTTTCTCAGGATTCTTGCCAATTGTTTTTTGGTGGGGGTTGGAGGATGGGACTGCCTGGTGTAGACTGTGGAGAAAGAGCCTGCAAGAGGTATAAACCCCGCCCCCCCATATCTAAGGTCACTGGGGGTTCTACTTTCTCTTGCCAGCCCACACTCAGGTCTCTACTAATTCATTAACTATCTAGCCTAATTATCCTTACTGATGTTCGCTGAGTGGGCCTCAGGGCAAGAAAGTGTTCATATGTTCCTTTCTTCCTAGCAGGCACCTATTTTTTCTTAGATTCCTGGCTATTTGGTTGCCCTGCAACCTCAGCTCTCTGACAGGTTTAAGAAAAGTCATGAACTTGTAGTTTGTCCAGGTTTTTTGTTGTTTTAAGGGTGGGAGGGATGCTCTTTCCAGCTTTCTACAGCTCTAAATGGAAACTAGAAGTTCTCTATTGTTTTGAATCCTGGAATTTGGGTCAAAAAGGTCTCAAAGGCAATCTAGTTCATTCTTTATTTTACAAATGAGAATACTAAAGCTTTAAAAGAAAAAAACTGACTTTCGAATATTTAGTGATAGCATCAGGGCAATTCTACTTATTTACACAGTGATTCAGTCTATATAGTATTTGGAGTGCCATACAGAAAATCCAGACATTAGAAAAGTAAAAGATGAATTAAAATGAAGCATAAGGATCAGGTGTAATATAAAGTTGAATAAGAGTAGGAGGAAGAGAATGATCAAAATTTACAAAAGTAGATTATAAGGTTACACACAATTACATAGTTGAGCCATAAATTGGTACCAAATTTCCAGATGGCCAAAGTGAAAAGGGAAAGATTATTTTATAGTTTATCTATTTTATATATATAATGAAGAAAATGAAGAGCCACTCCAGGATTTGATTTCCTCTAACCACTCAAACTATGTAACTTCACAGCCCCAAGTTTCAAGTCTATGATGAATTTTTATTTAATTCTGTACATCATGTATAAAATCAACAATTTCTGATTAGCCACAGAAGGCAGAGTGAGGTAGGAAAGACCCAAGCTAGGAAATAATAAATATCTACATACACAAAAACATTTAAAGAGGCTCCAGTTCACATGACTATAACTAGAAATAAGAAACTCAGCTAAAATGATACTCTGAGTCTTACTTTAAAACGGTCTTGACAGCACAGCTTCTGAAAAAATATAAGATTGGTTTTGGACTCTGTTCGAAATGCATTTGCTGCTGTAAGTCCTGAGAAGACCACCTCTTTACAATACAATCTTACCTAAAATGAATTCTGCATTATGAACATAGGAGATAGAATTAGAGACTTCAGCACTCTTTCTCTTAACAAAAAAAAAGGTGAGGAGATTCAAGTAAATGAAAATTTTACATAAATATGTACACATATCACACAGACATCTCTTACACGCATGAACATCCAGTTAATATTCTTAGGCGCTTTGACATGGAGAAAATAATTTCACTTCCCATTTGGCACTAAGTGATGTTTGAAAAAAATAAACACTTATTAATAATAGTTGTGTGAGAATACACTTACAAAAATTAAAGGGAAAAACTGTTACTTTGGATTTATAACACTGCAGCCTTTCTGTTGGGATTCTAGTTGATCTTAATGAAAGAAATTATTTGATTCAAGTAACAACTAAATAGAAATTAAGATGAACATAAATGCATAAAACGCAAATTAACTATATATGGCAACTGCATGCTTCGTAGCACCTGTCCTCACATGTAGAAAAGAACATCAGCCTTTGACTGATTATTTCTTTTTGACATGATTTATCACCCGGTATTCTTTAAACTTGATAAAGCAAATTAATCTTTGATTGCAGGCGGCACTGGAGCTTGCCATTAGTCATGTAGTTTGGTGAGGTTCCTTGTGTTTCATTTACCAGGCACACAGAAAGAGAGCCCAGAAGCAATTGCCTCAGCTTTGACTTCTTTCCCAATCCACCCAGGAGAAATGATCAAAGAATTCAATATACGGTATTTTAAATTACTTCTATAGAACTGACCAACAAGGAGAAAAAAAGAATTTTCTCTTTACCCTATTTTTATAATTATTTTTAAACCAAGGACAAAGGAACACTTGTAACTTGTGATTTCAACATTAACAACTCAAATAGATTTTTGTTTCTTTGTCATGGAGACAAGGGGTGAAGGTAGAGGGTAATTAAGAAATACAATTTTTAAAACCACTACCTTAAACAATGGCATTTAGGAATCGACTATTTAGAAATATAGAAACAGTAAACAGATATTCAATACTGAAAATATTCTTATAGGCTCAGGTATAAAATAATAAAATGCTCCACTTTATCAAAACCTTTGTTCCCCTCTTTTGAAAAACTAAAAAAGATATATCTTCTAGATTAGTAAACATTACATCCTGAAGTATTATCCAATTTTTGCTTTTTAAAAAATCAGTACAAGATAATAGGAAATCTGTCATGACTTTTTAAATGTACCCTTTTTTGGGCTTCTTATTTTATAATTTAACATTTAAAGATTGGCCTAACACTCACCATTACTTATCCTGATATCTCAGTGTGCAAAAGAAAGAGATTTATCTGATGAAATAACTATTAGGGAACAATGTCTGAGCTAGAACTTAAAGCTTTCTGCTTCTGGTCCTTTACTTAATTGACAATGCCTATCAGAGACATTTCTCACAATTTCAAAAACACAGATTCTTCTATTATGCTGCCATTAACAAATCATCACTTCATATATAATCTGATTATTTGAAATTTCTTCAATCTAGCCTTAAATATAGGATTGAAAATTTGATCCCTAAGAAAGGTGACAATCTCTGTTAGGCTAAATATTAAATATTTTAAAACTGCTGGAAAACAATTTGAATAGACTGCTACAGAACTTAATAAACCTCCAATATTTATGATAGTTTCAATTTCCAATTAATCTTCATGGAAGACATTTCTACACCTAAAGGGGAGGAAGAGTTCACTGTGCAGTCTAAATCCACCTTTTAAACATAATGTATTCTTTTTGAAAGGAATCCAAAGAATACATGAATAACCATTAAAACTATCAAATTCCATTTAGGATTTACAGAGAAAGTCTTCATTTTCACAAAATAATATTTTATTAAAATTAACTGAGGGAGGTAGGCTTAACATCAACGTTTCAAGCGTTTCATTTTAGAACGAAATTCAGTAAATGATCCAAATGTGCAAATAAAGGCAGGACATGTACAGATACTTTTAAAAGAACTTTTTCTTAAGTGAAATGTAAAAGCAGTTCCTAATGCACTACAATGCACAGAAACAACCTAAAAGCTCAAGTACAACAATGCTCTTTTTCAAAATCAGAATGGTTAATGTTCTTACTCCAATGTTTGATGAATCATACTCACCAGACTCCTGGTCAGTCGTACACTTAAGCACAAGGAATTAAATACAATAACCAGGTTTCTGTCACTCTTCCTACCATTTGTATATGAACTGAAAATTCTGGGTAGCCTATGGACACCCAGATTGAGCAATTCTATGATTTTGTTAAGTATTTATGAAAATAGTGTCACAAAAATAAAAACAATCCTATTTTTTTCCTAGCACATTTGAAAGTTTGTTGGACCTATAATTTTGTAAACAGATTATAAAGAATTAATATCTTTACATAATGATTACTTAAAATGCATGAACTTGGCATATACTGTCACTAACTGCAAACAATATGTATTAATTGGCTTGGTATTATTTATAGAAACTTAAAAAAAGCTAGGAAACTCTTAATTAACTAATATTTTCACATCAGAGTTCTGAAACTATATATCTCCTTACAGCAAATGATATCAGATATAAGCAAATAAAAAATGTTTAACTCTATTACTTTTCAAAAAATATATATGTAACTCCACATTACTACTTCCACGTTTTAGCTTAATTTATTAAAAGACAAAAAAACTCTGATTAATCTCACTTAACAATTTTAGTTGAAACACATTTTCTTCTGAAATCATTATAAATTACTATAATTTAGAAAATTAGAGTACATGAGAAAAGCTGAAAAACTGTGAGTATAGGGTGATCAAAAGAACTTCATATTCACTATATTAAAACACATTGTAGTCTGTCCCTGCAGATGACTCAAAGAAAAGAAGAGTCAGAGAAGCAATTTGCTTCGTAACAATGATTTAAGCCAGCCAGCCAGCCAGCCAGCCAGCCTTCCTTCCTTTGGGGTGGGGTAGGGAAGAAAAGAAGGACATTTCAGGAAAGAGTAAATTTGGTAGGACAATTCAAAGTATCTTTCCCTTTTAATAACTTATTTGTAACTTGTATGTTTATTTAAAGCAGGTTCACATGTAAGAACTTACTATTTATATATGGATATATTTACTGCTTGGCTTTATTGAGAAATTATAAATTTCATCTATTGAACATTAGCAAAAAATTACATGTGTTTATCATCTGGATTATTCTCAGATTAATAGAGATAAATGACAAAACATAATCAGTAGCAGCTCTGCAACTTAATCATTGCATCTGAGCTATAGGAAGCACTTAATTACTCTCATTTACTAGGTTCAATCTAATGAGAAAGCATTAGCCAAATGAAAAGAATGCAGTACAAACAAACAAAATAGTTATACCATCATTAAAAAGAAACTCTGACAGTGCAGGTGACAGCATAGGCAGGATAAATTACCATAATGTTCTAAATGCTGAGCTGTCAGCATGCTAATGCTGTGATCAGATACCCTGGGAATCTCTGCACTATAGCTGTCAGAAACAGGTATCATAAATCACCTCTCTCTACTGTACTGCTCATTATCACAGCTATAGTATACATGTTTTTCAGCATACTTCAGTACAAATTTGAAGGTAACACTTATTCTTATGAGTGGATCTGTTTACTCTTGCAGACATTGTAGACAATCCTTGCCTAATAAATGGATACTTTATTTTGCAATAATGAACTACTGGATCTTAGAACATGATAGGCCTCTGCTTTTAATTCATAAACCACTTGAATGAACAGGCTGCAAAAACAGCACATTTTCCCAAGCTGTACAATATAGTAGCAGTGAGCTAGATAAATTAACATTATTCAATTTAAAGGAATATCACTATTTGCAAGCTATTCTTGGACCTGGAAAAGAATAGTAGCAGATACAAATTAGAACCATTGGAATGCCTAGAAATCTTTAAGACATAATCTTAATATTTCAAAAGAAAATTTTATATTTTATAGGGAAAAGTAACTAATATTTTTGAGAGCTTATTATATGTAATATCCTTTAATTCTTAAAACAGCCTTGTGAGTTAAGTATCATTATTCTAACTTTAGAGACAAGAAAGCTAAGGATCTAAGAGTTTGAGAAATTTGCCCAAAAGCTGCTAAGTGACAGAACCATGATTGAACCCAATTCTCTGTAAATAAAAAGTTCAAGTCCTTACCCTTACCACTCGTTGAGTTAGCGAAGGAATTTTGGAGACAAAAGTCTGTGAACATGTGAAACATGACAGATTTCTCAAAAAAAAGATATGAATATAAATATGTACACTATATTTCTAATATAAAAAATGCTGTTATCAAACTGTTAATTTTTACTCACCTAACAAAACAACTAGAAGGAAAACTAGCTTTTATCTTTACAACATAACTTGTAGTACGATTGTGCAAAGGTAACAGTCAATTTGATGATGTACCTGTATTCACAAAGTTGTTCTTATTAAAAAGCACATGATATATTTAAAAAATAAAATGATGTTTATATACATATGCAAAAGTATTCTGATAGAGCATACTTTAAAAATGTAATAAAAAGAAAATATTATGGCATATTTAGGAAGAAAAGCACAATTTTTAAAGAAAATGAAAATGATGAATGACATTTTCTTAACAATCTGTTTACAGTTTCTCCTGTACTTATTCCAGAAAGGGAAGGGTAGTTCTTACTGGCTTCTTGTGTTTTGCTGGGTAGCAAGTGATAGGGGAAGAGAGTGTTCCAAGAATTGTTTTAATGTTTTGATGCAAAGTACAATTTAGTGATATGTTGAAACCTCAGTCACTTTTACTTGGACAGTGATGTAGTTCTACCATGTTGTAACAAGAATACTTATTAATATGAATTTAAGTCCTTCTCTGATTTATGTATGTACCACAGACCGTGATTCTTTTGAAAAGTAGAGTCCTGACACCAAATCGATTTGTTTAATGTTCACTTTCCTTCCTTATGTTGCACAAATGAGTTTCATTACTTTTATAGAATTTTGACCCTTTCTGGGTCCATCTAATATTATCCATATGATTCTGAAACATAATATAACTCACTTCCGGTGGCCTACTTTGTCCCAAGAACTCTGCACCTTATAACAGAAAAATTCTACAACCCTAGGGGGTGTATTTGAACCCTGGTCTACACATGACATACTGTCTTCTGCCACAGGTATAAACTTGCTTTCTTAGATTGCCACAGAGAGAAAATTCTCTACAAATCTCATACTAATTTATTTCTCTGACATAATTTTACAGAATTGCTAATTGGAATTGTAGCTTTGGTGGCCACTGGTTTGGAAATGGAAAGAAGAGTTCTGAAAAAGCTGATGCTGCAATCCTGGCTGGATGCCTTGGCACAGAAATAGTGCCCTCCATCACCTCCTCGAACCCCTAGAAGATGGTGTGGGCTCAACTGTAGTGCCAGATTGAAGCAAATTGTGGAGATGAAGGGATGAGCTGGGACATGAAGTGAGTAGAAACAAGAGAAACTCTCTTCTAAGCTAAAAGTCCACGAGGCTTTCCTTAACTACGTATGACCCAGCTATGTGAAATACCATGAGTCAGGTACAAGTAGAGATATATTTCACTTTTCCAATAAATATGTGGCAATAGAATTGTTATAAATTGATTCCTACTGACCAACACTGTAATTTCAGAGGTGAGATTGATAAAATAGCATTTTTGTTTTAATTGATTTTCAGAAACAAGGACTGCTAGGCTTGTAACTTTATGTTTCTCTAACCCTTCCTCCTGCTTTCTAACCCTAACCATGAGGTTAATGATTTTAAAACCCTGTAAGACACAGGGCAGGCTCTATGCTAGAGAATAGGGGGAGTGAGAGAGACAGGACATAGTGCCTGTTCTTGAGGAGTATGCCCATTAAAGTAGGAATCTAATCTCTTCAACTAGGTTATAAATTCACTGAGGGCAGGGCCAGGGCTAAATTATTTATGTTGGTATTCTTCATAAACATTCAATAAATATCTGTTGAAAGAATAAATAAGCAAATATGATATTCACTGTCATTTATGCATTTAGAGGGTAGAGGTTATTATTATTATAATTCACTTTCAAACTTTTTTGAAGAATCTTGACTATTTTTTACTGATACATAAAAACTGTAGACATTTATGGGATACATGTGATATTTTGCTACATGCATACAATGTGTAATGATCAAATCTTGGTATTTAGGATATCCATCACATCAAACATTTACCATTTCCTTGTATTGGGAACATTTCAACTCTTATCTTTCAGCTATTTTGAAGTATGCAGTAAGTTACTGTTAACTATAGTCACCCAACTATATATTATCAAACACTAGAACTTATTTTTTTTTATTTAACTGTAACGTTTGTACCCATTAACCAACCTCTCTTCATCTTGTTCCCTACTTCACCCTTCCCAGCCTCTGGTAACCATCAGTCTACTCTATACCTCCATAATAAGATCAACTTTTTTAGCTCCCACATATGAGTAAGAAGATGCAATATTTATCTTTTTGTGCCTGCTTATATATTTCATTTAATGTAATAACCTCCAGTTCCTTCTAAGCTGCTGCAAAGGACGTACTTCATTCTTTTTTTAATGGCTGAATAGTATTCCACTGAGTATATATATCACATTTTCCTTATGCATTAATCCACCGATGGACACTTAGGTTGATTCCGTATCTTGGCTACTGTGAATAGTGCTACCAAAAACATAGGGGTATAGGTATCTTTAATAATACTTATTTCCTATTCTTTGGATAAATACCCAGTAGTGTGATTACTGGATCATATAGTAGTACAATATTTAGTTTGAGAAACTTCCATACTATTTTCCATAATGGCTGTACTAATTTACATTCCCACCAATGGTGTATAAGAATTAACTTTTCTCCACATCTTTGCCAGCATTTATTTTTCAGTCTTTTTGATAAGAGCCATTCTAACTAGACTGAGATAATATCTCACTGTGGTTTTGATCTGCATTTCCCTAATGATTAGTGATTTTGAGCATTTTTCTTCACATATCGGTTGGTCATGTGTATGGTTTCTCTTGAGAAATGTCTACTCAGATCTTTTGCCCACTTTTATTGGGATCATTTTTTTTTTGCTGTTCAGTTATTTGCATTCCCTGTATATTGTGGACATTAGTCCTTTGTCAGATGAATAGTTTACAAGTATTTTCTCCCATCTTACAGGCTTTCTCTTCACTCTGTTGATCATTTCCTTTGCTGTGCTTTTAATTTAATATAGTCCCATTTGTCTATTTTGTTTTTGTTGCCTGTGATTTTGAAGTCTTAGTCATAAAATCTTTTCCTAAAGCAATGTCCTGAAGCCTTTCCCTGTTTTTTTTCCAATAGTTTTAATGTTTTGGGTCTTAAAATTTTTAATCCATTTCATATTGATTTTTGTATATGGTGAGAGACAGAAATGTAGTTTCATTCTTCTACATATGAATATGCAGTTTTCCCAGCACCATTTAGTGAAGAGGATGTGCTTTCCTCAATGTATGTTCTTGGGGCCTTTGTCAAAAATCAGTTGGCTACAAGTATGTGGATTTGTTTTTGGGTTCTTTATTCTGTTCCATTGGTCTTTGTGTATGTTTTGTAGTATATTTTAGCTTTGTAGTATATTTTGAAGTCAGGTATTATGATGCCTCCATTTTATTTTCTCTCTCTTTTTTTTTTATCACTATTGCTTTAATTCTTTGAGGTCTTTTGTAGTTCCATACAAATTTTAGGAATTTTTTTTCTATTTCTGTGAAGAATGTTATTGATATTTTTATAGGGATTGCACTGAATCTGTAGATTGCTTTGGGTAGTATATGGTCATTTTGACAATATTAATTCTTTCATCAGTGTTTTGCAGTTTTTGTTATAAAGGTCTTTCACTTCCTTGGTTAAATTTATTTCTAGGTATTTTATTTTTATTTTTTTGTAGCTATTATAAATGAGATTGGTTTCCTGATCTCTTCCATCAGCAAGTTCCTTATTGGTATAAAGATGGCACTGAGTTTTGTATTTTGATGTTGTACAGTGTAACTTTACTCAATTTGTTTATCATTTCTAAGAGTTTTTTTGGTGGAGTCTATGTTTATCTAAATATAAGATCATGTTACCTGCAAAGAAGAACAATTTGACTTCTTTTTTTTTTGAGACAGAGTCTCACTCTGTTGCCCCAGCTAGAGTGCCTTGGCGTCAGCCTAGCTCATAGCAATCTCAAACTCCTGGGCTCAAGCGATCCTCCTGCCTCAGACTCCCGAGCAGCTGGGACTACAGGCATGAGCCACCATGCCCAGCTAATTTTTTCTATATATTTTAGTTGGCCAATTAATTTCTTTCTATTTTTAGTAGAGACGGGGTCTTGCTCTTGCTCAGGCTGGTCTC
>CAUYRT010045017.1:0-14484 GCA_963574885.1 Lepilemur ruficaudatus | reverse complement strand
ACGGTGCGTGTCAGGCTTGAGAGATGAGTGGGTTTGACGCAGGAGCGCGTAAGAACGTCCGACTCGGCACGGTGTGCAGCCTCATCCTTTTGCACCTTTCAGAAAGTCCGGTGAAAGTACCTCCTGGTCCCTGTCTTTCTGGGGGAACTGGGAGTGGGACCCCTGCCCCAGCCCACGCCTGGGGGACATCCACGCCCACGTCTGTCCCAGGGAGACCCCAGCAGCAGAGCAGCCAAAGCTAAAGAGGCCAGCACAGAAGAAACCACACGCAGGTCAGGACACTCCCAGGAGGGTGGGGGGCTTTCCTACCAGGGGGCTGTGAGCCCTCCCCCCACAGCAACGGGACAGGAAAGGGACGCGTGGACCCCACAGGGACAAACTGGGAACACCCGTGACGTGAAGACCGCAACCACCCGATTCAGAACCCGGTGTCCAGAAGGGCCGGGTCAATTCAGATTGAAGACGGCTGTTCCTTCCAAAGCGACCTGCACCTAACTGAGGGACATTCTGCCAAAAAGACTAGTCTGTACTCCACAAACCCATCAGTTATGTAATAACAAAAAAAAAAAAAAGGCTGAGGAATCACTTCTGACTAACAGACACTAAAGAGACATGACAGGAAACACAGCATGAAATTCTGGACCAAGAAAACGCTGTTTTCTTTTGCTATAAGTAACATTAATGGCATTAATGTTAGGATTGGAAGCGTCTAAGTAAAGCAGGTGGATGGGCAAGCACTGTGGCATTGCCGTTTTCCCAATTTTGAGCAATGGAAAGTGGTTATGTATGAGAATGGTCTTGTTTTAAGGAATACACAAGAAAGGGGTATCGTGAGCAACATATTCAAAATTAGTTCAAAAAACTGCACACACACACACACACACACACACACACAGAGAAATAGACATAGGCACTGGGAAAAATAATGATAAACAAACATGGTAATTGTTAATTTGGAGAAATCCAGGTGAAAAGTATATGGGATTCTTTGTACTATTTTTGCAACTTTTCTGAAAGGCTAAAATTACTTCCAAGGAAAAAGTTTAAAACAACATTTTGCTGCGGGGAGTCCTTCATGCACAGTGGGCAGTATTTCAACCAGAGGCTCCCAGGGTGCCCAGGGGACATTTGGCAATGTCCAGAGAGACACTGTGGTTGTCATAACCATGTGTGTGTATGTGGGGGGTGGCTGCTGCTGGCATCTTGTCCTGCACTGGACACCCCCCCACCCTGGCCACAAACAATGATCTTGCCCAACATGTCAGCAGGATTGAGATTGAGAAACTCTGATTTATTTTTTTCCGAGACAGAGTCTCGCCCTATTGCCCAGGCTAGAGTGCCGTGGCGTCAGCCCAGCTCACAGCAACCTCCATCCTGGGCTCCAGTGATCCTCCTGCCTCAGCCTCCTGAGTAGCTGGGACTACAGGCATGCGCCACCATGCCCGGCTAATTTTTCTATTTTCAGTAGAGACGGGTCTCGCTCTTGCTCGGGCTGGTCTCGAACTGAGCTCAAGCGATCCTCCTGCCTCAGCCTCCCTGAGTGCTGGGATTACAGGTGTGAGCCACCGAGCCCGGCTCCCTGATTTTAAAGTTTAAAGAAGGAGGAGCAAGATTCGTCGCAGACAGCAGCCACAGCAGTGTTGGGGATGATGCAGCACAGCTCACAGAGGCAGCATCATTTGGTAGAGATAATAGTGTCCTTCTTGGTGCTCTTTCTGTCTGTCTCTTGTCCAACATCTTCCTCATCCGGCCCCGTCCCTAGCAAGTCAATCAGCATCGTGTTCCGTGGACACCCACTGGGCGTACCCAGAACTGCTCCTCTCCCCTCTTCTTCTGGGGAGGGCTCTAACCCCAGCCGTGTGGACTGGGCGGGAACCTCAGTATTTGCATGGCTATTGCTGCTGTGACCCCACGTCACTGTGCCCAGATTGGGCTACTTCTAGTATCTCACACTTTCTACCAAAGTCAAGGAGGGTCAAAGACAGAGGGGGAAAATCTGCCACCCCAAGGCCATAACCCAGTGGGACTATCGGTCGCACAAAGCACTTAGCAATTTTGCAATTTGTTGCCAATGCTTGAAAGTGTAGCCCTTTCCGACTTCTAAAAAACTCTGATTTCCTGCTTTGCTTGGATCAGGGCGGCTGTGGGACCGTTCTGTGCATGTCTGCACACGGTGGCCATCTGTGTAAGTGGCCTGCCTGTATCTACCAAACCAGGCAGGGACTTGAGTCAGGCCAGGACGACTTTGCCAGCCCTGGAACATGGGCATCACCCTCCTGTCCTGAGCATTCTCACCCCGCAATTCTGACGGGGACGGTTTTCCCAAGTGGCTGATGGATGGGGAGAAGAAACAGTCATAGGCTCTGTTCTCTGTCAGAGACTTTTTATACAGGGGTGGCCACCTGGAGATTCCCGGCACATAAAACTCACCTCCCTGTTTCTCTGAGCTATCAAGATTTAAGAGGTCAGCTCAGAATGAAAGACAGATAATACGGGAAGCCAAAGACAGAATTAAGTCATTTACCCACTTGTTCACCCACTCATTTAAATGTATCAAGTAGGAAGGGCCCCATGTGTGCCCGGCACCGGGGCCACGAGCAAAACAGATATACACAACAGCAAACAAAACAGACAAAGATCTCTGTTCTTGTGGAGCTTTAATTCTAGGGGAGGGGAAGATGGTTAAACAAACAGATCAAATCTGTGGTTTACCAGCCGGGGATAGGTGCAAAAGGAAACAATAAAATAGGCAAGGGGCATAGAAAGTGCCTTGAGGAAGAACAGATGGCACAGACAAGAGAGACAGGGCTCTCCGGAGGTTGCTCCACAGTAGCACGTGCAAAGGCCCTGAGGTAGGCGCCTCCTTAGGGTGGTGGGGCCCAGCAAGAGGCCAGAGCGTGGGGTTGAAAGGTGATCTGAAGGGTGCCAGGGGCTCAGAGGTCACGTAGCACCTTGTAGATCACTGCACAGACAGTGGCTTTAGCTCTGAGTTTGACGGGAGATCCTGGCAGGTTCTGGGCAGACAACATGCTCTGACTATCAGTCAAGAGTCTACATGGAGGTGGGCGCTCTCCAACTGAGACAGAACTGGTGCTTGCTGAGGGTGGTGGAAACTCTGGTCTTCCCCTTGGGCCAAAGAACAAAATAAGGAAGGACTATGTCCTTAGGAGTAGCAACAATCTAATAAGAAAACAATTCCAAACCCTTAGCAATGGGTGTGCTTGGAAAATAAGCGATTGAGACATTGAGAGAGAAAATAAAACCCCCCTTGCCTGAGACTGAATCTCCCAGCACCCTGTATTAGTCAGAGAGACAGAGCCAACAGGATGCATATACATACGGAGAGATTTATTCTAGGGAATCGGTGCCTAAGGTGGCAGAGACTGGCAAGTCCCCAACCTGCAGGGTGGGCTGGCAGGATAGAGACCCCGGGAAGATCTGATGCTGCAGCTCAAGCCCAAAGACCACCTGCTGGCGGAATTCCTTCTTGCCTTCCAGGGGGAGGTCAGTCTTTCGGTCTATTCAGGCCTTCAACTCATTGGATGAGGCCCACACACTTTATCCAAGCATCATTTACTTTACTCAAAGTCCACCGATTTAAATGTGACTCTCGTCTAAAAATATCCGCACAGAAGCATCTAGAATAATGTTTGACCCAATAGCTGGGTACCACGGCCCAGACAAATTGACACAAAATTTTGCATTGTGGACCCTCTGACCACCGGGGATTAGTACCAAGCTAACGTTTGCAGACTTCTGCCTCTGTGAATGGGGGAGGGGACCCCTGCCCCCAGGACCCACAAGTGACCTTGCAAACTGAAGCCACTGCTGGCTGACACCCCCACAGCATCCACTGCAGAGAGAGAGGCCGGGTCCAAGGGCCAGGCAAGCCAGGGCCTGGGAGAGGACTGACCAGCAGAGGGAAGTGACAGATTCCAGCTACGAAATGTCATTTTGTTAATAGGACACGGGCACAATACATGAAAACGTGGAGTGTGAAGGCAAATGAGCAAAGTCTGCTCTCTGAGTCAATCTGTCACTTGCAATTAAAAAAAAATGGAAAATAAAGAAAATGATAACCTCGGGCTGTGTATTGACCCGAAAGATTTACATAAATGGAAGAAAAGAGCTGATGCCACGTAGGAGGCAGGAAAGACAGAAGACAGCCAGTGTAGAACAAATACCCCCAAAAATGAGACTCCTCGGGGAATTCTTTTTCCTCCTAAATCAGGAAGCCAGAGGAGGAAGGCTTTGGGGGTTGCCTTATACGGCGGAGGCATTAGAAGCTGACGGGCTTTAGGAACTCAAGGCAGGGCCCAGCTCGTCCTGGGGGTGAGCACCTGGGGTAGAAGGCAAGCTCTCCCAGTCTGCAAGGAGGGTCAGCAATAGAAGATGTCACTACTGCAGTGCCCAGCCCACAGTCAGTACTGGAGGGATGTCTGAGGCACACATGTGCACGAAATAAGAAAGAATGAACAGACAGCACCATTCACAAATGCAAACATGTGCAAACCACCCAAGTGCCCGTCAATACAGGAGTGGATTAACAAAATGTGGTATATGGAGTTCCACTCAGCCCCAAAAAACAATGGTGATCTAGCACCTCTTGTATTAACCTGGATGGAGCTGGAGCCCACTCTACGAAGTGAAGTGTCACAAGAATGGAAAAACGAGCATCACATGAACTCACCATCAATTGGTACTAATTAATCAACATTTAAGCACACATATGAAAGTAGCATTCATGGGGTGTTGGGCAGGAGGTGGGAGGAGGGGATGGGTAAATTCACACCTAGTGGGTGCAGTGCGCACTGTCTGGGGATGGGCACCTTTGTAGCTATGACTCAGGTGGGGCAAAGGCAATATAGGTAACCTCAATGTTTGTACCCCCGCAATATTTTGAAATAAAATAAATAAGAATGAATGAATGCCGAAGCAAGTAGAGAACAAGAAAGGCCACCCCAAATTGGAGATGTGCTGGGAGGAGGAGAAGCCCCCCAGGTGGAGGTGTTCTTGACTTTGCTGTTTGCACATAAGCAGGAGAAACAAGCTGACCTCCCTGGTGGCTGCTCCTTCAACGTGGAGTCTGCCAGGGAGAGGCAGCTATCCAGGGGCACTTGGTTTCCTTCATTTCATTGATCTGGTTGGTGGGATGGCTTTTGTGTGCTCAGAATCTGTTCCCATCATCTGATACAGCCCCATGCATCTCTGTCCACCTGCTGCACGCTCTACCTTAGCGGTTTGGGTGGAGATGACCTCACCCCCAGGCTCCCACGACCACCGTGCCTGACACCTGACCATTTAGAAAATCCCATTCCCTGCAGTCAATGGTGACTACTTGGGGTTGGGTCCAGGACCCTAGTGACTGCCATTAATTCACCCTGCAACTTCTTCTACAAGCATTTGCAAAGCCACTTTCTTTTAGTTGAGTATGCTATGTGGACAAAATATATACCTGCAGCCTGCAGCTGCTGGGACAACGATGACCTCCCCAAAATGAAGACAGCATGGAGGACACAGCAGCCAAGAGATGGGGAGAACAGAAACAGTGTCTAGTGACATTGCTTGATCCCTGGATCCAGCCATGCCTGAAGCCCACATGGACTTTTCAGTTACCTGCGCTAATGCTTCCACGTTCCCCACTTTTTTTTTTCTTTGCTTTGTTATGGTTTGCTTAAGCTGTGTTTTTTGGCATTTGCAACTAACAGAATCATGACTAAGAAACTGAATAATCTGGGCAGATTCAAAGAACATTTCCATCATGCAGGTAGGGAAAAAATTGCCTCGGTGCTTCAAACACAACCTCATTGTTTCCAATAGAGACAAAAGTCACATTTTCAGTGTCAATCTTATTTATGGCATGAGGGTTTTTTGTTTGTTTGTTTGGTAGGTTTTGGTTTTGTGTTTGCTTAAAATCATCACTAAGTTGTAACTCAATGATAAGACCAGAAACTAGCCCTTAGTTGTGTGTTTGTGCGTGTGTATGTGTGTGTGTGTGTGTGTGTGTGTGTGTGGATGTGGATTGGGGTGGGGGGTGTCCTTAAAGTTCTTTTATTTTTAGAAAATGAGAATCCCTTAGTGCCTCAAAGAATTGCTAATGGACCACCCCCTGCCAAAGTGGGGAGCGTTCCACCCACATTTCCACAGCATCTGAGTCTGCAGAGACAGTTGGGAAATACAGCAAAAAACAAACATTATAATTATGGGGCCTGAGGGACCGATTGAGCAAGAAAGATGAAAAAAGTTAACTGCCGAGTTGGGAGAAAAAATTAACCTTAGGAGAGACCTGGGAGCTGCTGGGGATGGCTTTGATGAGTCTGAGAACTCAGAGGGAGGAAGGGATTTTCAGACGGTATCAAGAGCATTATAAAACTAGCCAGACGGAATTATGTCCAAGCTGTATTTAAACCTCAAATGGTCAAGGGATGTATCAGAATATAAACCGCTGGCTCTCTGCTTTGGTCTATCATAAATGGATACCTCACACTGGACCAGTATTTTCTATTTTCTGATATTGCCAAATGCACTGTTGTTTTCTTTTTAAATTATTCTCAGGTATTTAAAAAATTATCTATGTGTGGTGTCCACACTGTATCATATTGGGTGATTCTTCTTCTTCGTGGCTTTAATAATAATACAAATAATAATGGCTATGATTTATTGAACTTTACTGAGTGCCAAGTCTTACTATATATGAATGGCCCCCAAAAGATCTGCCCACGTGGAACCTGTGAGCGCATCCTTACTCAGAAAAAAAGGTCTTTGCAGATGTCATTAAGTGAAGGGTCTTAAAGGGAGATCATCCTGGATTAGAGTGGGTAAAAAATCCAATGCTAAGTGTTCTTATAGGAGAGAAGAGAAAGGAAGGCAGAGAAGACGACCACATGAAGACAGAAGCAGAGACTGGAGTGATGTCTCCACAAGCCAAGGACACTGGGCGCCAACAGAAGCTGGAAGAGGCAGGAAGATCCTCCCCAGAGCCTTAGGAGGGTGCATGGTCCTGCCAACCCATGGCCTCAGCACTGTGGGAGGATACATTTTGTTACATTAAGCTACCTAGTTTGTTACAATAACCCTTGGAGACCAATACAGCCGGCTGGGTCTCAAGCTCATTTTTCATTAAATATTCTCAACATCCTACAAGGTAGGCATCATCCCGACTTACAGAACAAAGCTGAGGCTCAGAAGAGCTGACCTCTAGTTTTCACTGCACGCACAGTAGGTCTTCCGGCCGCTGGGATGTCGATTTTTGCATCCAGCATCCACTGCACCTTCTTTAATAAGAGCTCTTCAGTTTCTCTCTAGGAACAAATGCTTTCCCCTCGGATACAAAATGATGTGAGGGGCAATGACACCATCGTCATCACCATTGCCTCATGCTTTTCTAGACAGAGATGGGTCTGGGCAACCTCTTCACAGCCCTGACTATCTTGGAATGACCTGAAGTGCTTTTAAAGAGTAAAAACGATCACCCCCGTCTCTGTGCCCGCCCCTGCTCCACCCCCACCAGAGATCCCGCTTCAGTTGGTTCGGGATAAGGCATGTTTGAAAGTTCCCCAGGAGACTCTAATGTTCAGCCAAGAATGGGCTTCTTCCTCCTTGGAATCTAAAACTTGAGCATAGAGACAAAAGTGAATAAGATGGTTTGAGCCCCTGTTACCCAACAGTGGCGCCCAAACGAAGCCAGATGACAATGACAACCACAGGGACTCCAGATAATGATAATGACTCCAGCATGGGCAGCTTCCTATTCTTGGGAATCGGGGCCCTTCAGCTCTTTTTGAAGTCATGTGCTTCTAATCCCTTATTACTTAGGGGGCGTGAAGATGTTTCTGCTGCCACTGATCAAAGACTTATGACCAATTCACCCAGGGACCCGCAGAGCACAAGCTCACACCTAAGCTTTTGTTTCTACGACACTGAGACTCCCTAATTAACCCATAGGTGACACCTCAGTGCGTTGCTGCAATTGCTTTAGGATCCCAGTGAGGTGCAAGTGTAAACTTCACACTCCTAATATACCACTAACAGCATCCTTGATCAGAAAAAAAAAAAAAAAAAAAGAATATGTACACACTGCAGAAGACAAGGAACCAGTCTTTTGGGGAGAGTAACTAGAATCCATCATCTTGGAAATTTTGCTGATTCAGACTCTAGGTGGATTGTATTTCACCTTTGTTCTCTCCTTGAAGGCAGCAATTTCTAAATTCCTAGGGTATATAAGTAAGAGAGCTCAGCACATAGCTAGGAGAGAGAATAATGTCTGAAAGAGGAAAAGATTTTAAGAAAATCAGAAGTACCCACTCTGAAACAAAAGCAAGACAATTAAACACAATTTTTATTCTTCTTTAAAACATACAAAAATAATCACTAATTGGCAATTCTCTTAATCACACCTAGGGTATACGGATGCACACTTGAAAATAATTACAGTAGGTGAAAACCCTTTGTGAGTACACTGTTGCACAGTCCTTATACAACATACAGTATAACATAATTTGAACATGAGCTACGATTAATTAAAGATGTGTTTTGTAAACATGAGAGCAATGACTCAAATTTAAAAAAAGAAGCATAAATTGTAAGCCAATAGTGGAGATAAAATGGAATCATAAACAAATAATCTAAAACCTGGCACAAAAAGAGGGAAAAAATAAAGATGGGACACAAAGAAAATAATGAGGAAAATGATAAATTTTAATACAAACATGAATAATTACATTAAATATAAATGGACTAAATATGATGATTAAAAGATAGAGGTTATCAGATTAGATAAACAAATGAGACTCCACTATGTGCTGGCTATAAACAATCAATGTTAAATATAAAGGCACAGGCTAAAAGTAAAAAGATAAAAATGATATTACCATGTAAGTACTAATCAAAACAAAGCTGAGGCGGCTTTATTAATTTCAGATAAAATAGATTTCAGGACAAGGACTATTTCTAAGAATAAAGAGACGCGTAACATAGTAGTAAAGGGATTGATTCACCAAAAAGACTTAACAATCTTAAAACAAAACAAAACAGATAAAACCATAACTTAGTTGAAGACTTAAATACCCCTCTCTAAGTAACCAACAGAACAAGCAGATCAGTAGGAATATAGGAGACCTGAACAACGCTGTATATACACATTCAGGGAATCACTGTGGCTTTAGTTAGGTAAAGATTTCTTAGATGTGACACTAAAGCACAATCACTATGATAAAATATTAATAAATTAAATGTCACTAAAGTTTAGAACCTCTGCTTTTCCAAAGACAGATACTGAGAGAAAATGTCTGTAAAACACATATCTGAAAAAGCACTTGCATCTATAATATACAAAGTGTCCTGAAAGATAAATAATAGGAAAGTAAACAACCAATAAAAAATGGGCACAATATTCGAAAAAGACATTTCACCAAAGATGATATAAGGATGGAGATTAAGCAGAAGTTAGAATATTTAACATCATTAGTCATGAGGGTGAAAATTAAAACCTCAAAGAAATATCTCTGATACACCTATGAGAATGACTAAACGAAATTAAACAGAACAAAATGGATAATACCAAGTGCTGCTGAAGATACAAAACAGCTGAACCACTTATGCATTGCAGGTGGATGTGCAAAATGTTAAAACTATGGTTAAAAAGAGTTCGCAGTTTCCTATAAAGTTAGCTGTACAGTTACCACACTACCAGCAATACCAGTCCTAGGTATTTATTCAGGAGAAATGAACACGTATGCTCGCACGAAAACTTGTTTGTGAATATTTGTAGCGACTTTTTCCATAATTGCTGCAAACTAGAGTCATTCTAATGGCCTTTGACTATGAAACGAATGAACAGAACAAGCTGTGGTGAATCCATTCAATGGAATACTATTCAGCATCAAAGAGGAACACACTTTTGATACACAGCTGAGTATCAAATGCATCATGTTACATGAAACACAGCAGATTTGAAAGCTGCATGCCACATGGTCCCATTTCTATGGCATTAAGAAAAGGTTAAACTCCAGGGACTGGGAATAAATCAGTAGCGGCCAGAGTTGGAGGTCGAGAAAGGAGGTAGCTACAAAGGGACACAGGAATTTTGGGGAGAGACGGGCATGTTCTATACAGTAATTGTGGTACTGATTACCTGGCTGTGCATTTGTCAAAACTTAGAACCTCATACTCAAAAAGGTGAATTTTATTGTATGCAAATTATATCTTAATAAACCTGATGTTGAAACAAAGCAGATGGCTTAAAAATGTTCTGTCAGTCAGATTTCCATTTATTGTATTAATTCAGTAATATTCTCCTTGACTCTAATTAATATACCAAAGACTCCTTTTTATTAGCCTTGCTTTGCATGACTATGGGTGTTATGAAATAGCTCATACATCCAAATGCTTATTTTAACCTCTGCTCATGGAGGTGTTAACTACTAATATAATTGAGAGTTCTGAGCTCTTCTCTGCCTGACTATAGCCACCTTGTGATTAAGCTAATGGTGGACAGTGAGATGAACCAAGAGGAGGTTGAAATGAAACTCAACCACCCCAGGGAAGGGCCAGGCAGGTGAGCAGGGGCAGAGAGGACCTGAGTTAGAGGTCGGTGATTTGTCCCCGTGTAAAGCAAGGACACAGGGACACCCTGCTCAGCTTTGGCACAAGGCAGCCACACAGGAATGTGTATCCAAGTTTGGCAGAATATACACACTTTTAGAGAAATTGGAAATCTTGATTTTCTCATTTTTTAGAATAAAGGAGAACATTTACTTGATCATCTCAGCAGATATAAGAAACCATTTGAAAAAATTCTATATGCAACTCCTAGCAAACTAGCAATAAAATATTTTTTTAAAAAATTGGTAGATGAAAATTATATACAGTTATAGAGTACAATATAATATTTTGATATATGTCTGCACTGTGGAAATCCTGATTATTATATGTTGGGAGCCTATTCACCGTTTTAAACACTGTGTAGACAAAACAATACTTGTCTGCAGGTCATGGAGTTTGCAAGCACTAGTCAAAAATTTCAGGTACAGAAGAGAGAACCAGGACAAGTTCAGATCTGATGGTTTAACAGAGTGGTTTCCAAGATGCTGAAATAACCACTAAAAGGCAGGAACAGAGTGGGGAGTTTCAGCTTGAGAAACAGGAAAGGATGGATGAAAAGAAAACCTATGTGCGTGTGCGCTAAGCGTGCACAGGGAACGGCCTGAGCATCGCTCCTGCTGTTGGCACGGCGCCTCTCCACCCTGACAACCTGCTCCCACTCAGTCTTCCCCACGACAGCCCTCAGATCCCTCATCAGAAACCCCACATCTCCAAAGCACGGTCATTCCAAAGGTCCGGTTGTTTATATTTAATTCATTCGGTGTCCAACCCTGATCTGAAGTGAAATAAAGTCATTGCCAGTCTTTATCATCCTCCTTAATGCAAATACTCACACTTTTCATGCAAAATTACCAATGTGTGTAATTACAGGATGCAACTCCAGACCAAGAAACAATATGTGCATATGATCCTGGGCCTCTCTCCATCCGCCCATCCATCCATCCGTCCGTTCATCCATCCATCCACCCAACCATCTATCTTGCCATTCAAAGATCTCAATAATACTGAATCTTGAAATATATTTGCCTCCACAGATTTCAGAAAAGTGATTGTGGTCCTGCATGACCTTTCTGGGGAGGGGGGCGGGGGTGTTCCATAAGTGACCATAAGTGACTTATAACCATCACTAAACTTCTAAGGGCATCTGAGCCCAGCACCCACCTCCCATTTGTTTACACAGGGACACTTCATCAACCTCTAACTCAAGGATGTTGTGCCTGCTCAGCCTCAGCCTGGGTCTTAAATCTTAGGTAAAGATTCCCTTCTTTCAATGTCCTGTCCGATTTATGGAACCTCCCAAGAATAATTACGGCTTTTTCAAACCCTGACGAATTGCAAAGCCTCTAAATCCACAGTCAAAAATAAACATACAATTGGTATTAAAAATTAATCAGTGGTTTCAAGGATTCCAGAAATCAGCACTTAAATCCTTATGCAGGAAGAGTCAGAGGGTTTTTTTTTTATTTTTATTTTTTAAAGACAGCAGAAATGTGCACAAGAGTCAGAAGACCTTCCTCTCTGTGCGCTATCTTACGGGGGGCACATATTTGATTCGTGGAGGAATCAGAGGGGGGAATGAACTGCTGCTTTTAATAATAAGAAATAAACCAAAAAAAAAATTTTACAGCTAATAAGTTGCAGACTCTAAGACACCCCAAACTATGTGGTGAACTTTGCAAGGCAAAAGTAAGGAGAGAAAACCTCACCAAATCGAGGTTGCACTGAACGCCAGGGCAGGGTGGTTTTAGGCAGGCGGGAGGCTTGCCGGTGCCCATCCTCTTCTCCACCCCCTGAGCTGAGTAACTGGCATCTTCAAAACAAGTAACAGCTCTGCTCCCCAACCAATTTGCCGCCCCCTAGCACGGTCTGCATGGACGTTTGTAATAATAGCATGCACCAAATCAAAAGCAAAATCCTCTAGATGGTGTGCGTGCACAAACATACAGACACACCCACAGGCAGTGTGAGCTTCAGTTAAGAAAAGTCCACAACTTGCTTTAAATAGCACATCCAGAGTGCTCTCGAGGACATGGGGAGAAACCCCGAAGGTGGTCTGGTCACCCCCCCACACCAATCAGCAGGGCACCGACTTCCTTGACAAAGTGCTCTATCTGTTCCATCATTCTATCTTCAAAAACCTTCTGTGAGGGAGGTTGGGAAGGGAATTTCTGAATTGCCACTTTACATTTAGGGTAATTGAGTCCTAGAAATGCTTGAACCTAGACCTGATTAATAGCAGAATTTGGGCACCAGGTTCTAGATGTTTGTCCTTTTCAATAACCCAGAAAAGTGCCCTCCCCCACCACATACACTCCTGTTTACCTGGCGCCCCTAGCAGAAAGGGACACTCTATAAAACATAGCAAACTTGTCCAATTGCTGTGTCTGTGAAACAGCAGCCTCAAGGAAAGTAGATTTTTCTGGAATTTCAGACAGTGCGTAATGACTTTTGAAATGCCAACGCTACTTTGTAACATCGATCGGCGACTTGTCTGTCCCAGTGCACGTCTGGCCCAGCCGCCTCTGAGCATTAGGCAGGAGAGAGGTCACGATTCCCATCCTAGTGGGTTTGAGGCTTGACTGCCAGGCGCTCCGGGCTGGGACGCAATCGCGGCGCTGCGCAAAGGCACAGGACACACTGGAGCACACCTCGCTTTAACCAAGTGAACCTGAGACCTCCCCCAGGGCGTGGGCAGCAGGACAGTGACGCTCTCCTTTTTCTACCCGCTGGCCGCACCCGGGATCGGGGCAGCTGCTGTCCGTGGCAGAGCGCAGGCCTGGCCCCCCCGTCTGCCCCGGGGCCACGGGTGCCAGAGCCCAGCTGCTCCTGGGGCTCGGGGACCCCTCTTTCCCCGCCCCTCCCGCCGCCGAGTCCGCGCGGTCACCCGGCCCCGCACGCGCGTGATAATAATAATAGTCATAATAATAACAAGGCTACCTCCTGTGGGCCCTCTGGGCGCCATGCGTTAGCTCATTGAAATCTCTCCAGTCTGAGGCGCAGCGGTCTTTCCCATGGCCGAGATGAGGACACGCAGGCGAAAGAGCTCCCAGACAGGACTGCTGGCGAGCCAGCTGCGACCGCGAGAGGCGCACCCACCACCCCGCCCGCGCGCCCCAGCCACACCCGGGTAACGTGGGGTACCCCAAGACAGTCCGGGTTTCTGCCAATCTGGGGCCCCTAGCTTGCTGCGCGAGGAGCGCGTGTCCCTCTGTGGGCCAACAGAGGTTCTTGGGACCCTGTGGAGGCGGAAAGGGGACGCGAAGGACCGGGTCTCCCCGACTGGATGTCCAGTCCCCCAGCCTGAGCTGCGGATGAGAGAGAACCGGGCGCAGAGAACCGGGCCCCCTCCCCTGACTCTCATCCCCTCAGCGTGGCTGTGCGGGGCTGGGGGCAGATACCTACGGAACAAGCTCGGTGTCCCTCGGCCACGCCCCCTCCTCATCCCCAGCTAGCCCTCGGGCTGGAGGGGTCCGGGGCAGGGGATTTGGAGACCCTGCCTCCTAGAAAAGGAGCCGCCCGGCGCCCCTCAGTGGCGCTGTTGGCGGGACCGGCGCCCTCACCAGGCTCCCCCAGATACCCCCACGTTCTGGCTCACCGGGACGCGGGGGAACTTCGCGAGAGCCACGCACGCCCGCCCGGGCCTTACCTTTGCCCAGCAGCGCGCCCAGCACCAGGCTCAGCGCCCCGCAGAGCGGCGCCGCCGGCCCGGGGGCCGCGCCCTCGGAGCGCATCCTGCGTCCCGGCCGCTCACGCCGCCCGCCGCCAGCCCGGGGCCCTCGCCGGCCGCTCCATGCCCCGGGCGGCGCCCGCAGCCGAGTCGGCCGGGCCCGCCGCGTCCCCGCCGGTCCACACCGCCGCCGCGCCGGCTCCGGCTCCCGCGGC
>CAUYRT010045016.1:0-28327 GCA_963574885.1 Lepilemur ruficaudatus | reverse complement strand
CTGCCTCAGCCTCCCGAGTAGCTGGGACTACAGGCATGTGCTACCATGTTCTGCTAATTTTTTCTATATATTTTTAGTTGTCCAGCTAATTTCTTTCTATTTTTAGTAGAGACGGGGTCTCGCTCTTGCTCAGGCTGGTTTCAAACTCCAGACCTCGAGCGATCCATCCACCTCGGCCTCCCAGAGTGCTAGGATTATAGGTGTTAGCCACTGCGCTGGTCCTAGGATTTCTTTCTTTCTTTCTTTCTTTGTTTTTTTTTTTTTGAGACAGAGTCTCACTCTGTCGCCCGGGCTAGAGTGCCGTGGCATCAGCCTAGCTCACAGCAACCTCAAACTCCTGGGCTCAAGCAATCCTCCTGCCTCAGCCTCCCGAGTAGCTGGGACTACAGGCACCTTAGGTCTGTGCACAAACTTTAGGCTATCTGAGTAATCACTAAAATTGTAGGCAGAATTTTGTGTGTTCTCTCCATTGACTTTTTTTGGGGAAGATGATTTACAGCTTTCACTAGATTGTCCAAAGAATGCCTGACTGCCGTGGAGGGTCTGTGTGGGAGAACACGGAGTGGGAAGGCCGGAGGCTTGGGTTCTTCAGCCTTCAATACAACTAGAACTTGGAAAAAAACCATTCCTCTTCTGGGCATGAGTCTCCTCACCCATAAATGAGAAGTTGAATGAAATCAATGTGTTTCCGTAGTTTATTCACATATATGGTCATTGATGGACTGTCTTTATGATTATTGCCATATCCGATTACAAACTATACTGTTTACTTGGTATCTATTTCTTTCATCTCCACACTTAAAAAATAAAATCTATTTTAAAAGGAACCTCGAGGATGTTGGCACTTTGAGATGGGAGTCTGCCAACCTCCTCCTTTGCCACCAAATTAATAAACTCCTCTTTCCTTCTCCTCAAATGACCTGTGCTTGTTCTTCTGACATGACCTTGGGAACAAGTGCTGCTCTCTTGGTAACAGAATTTGGCGTCCCTGGGTGGGCCCATCAGCAGCCCGGTGGAATGGCACCCCATGATTGCTGCAAGAGGCAGGAGCAGCACTGGGTAAAAGTGGTGGGTCTTTGCAGAGAGAAGCAGCTGCTTTTCCAAGTGAGAGACCAAAGGACAGCCTCAGCAGCTGCTGGAGCCTCTTTTAGGCCCGGGTAACTCCCGTCTCTGTCTCCCTGAAATAGATGCAGCTCCCTGCGTCCTGAACTGAGTTGAGGAGAAGCAAATGGATTTGGAAAGTGTCTGGACGCCAGGCCCTTGATTGCATAAGTTCCCTGGCATGCACGCTGAGACCCCGATTCCACCCATTTGGTGAGGGTTTTGAACCCTCCAGCCCTGCGGCAGGGCATTTGTTTTGAGGCACCTTTTGGGGGTTGAAGTCATGAGGTTGAGTGGAACTAGGGAGCCTGGTTCGAATTCAGAGCTCATTTGCAGTTCCCAGAGAATGGGGGGACTAGGCCACCGATTTGGGGATAGTTTTGAACCTTCTAGCTGTTTGGGGTGGCGTTTATCCACTTTGGATTCCAACCACTGTTTCCATTTGAGGGGGTGGTTATCCCCTTTGAGTTCCCATGTGCAAACCTTCTAGCCCTGTGGTAGGGCACTTGAGGCACCGTCTTAAACGCCATTTGGGTGGCATTTGTCCCCTCTGGACTCCTGTTTGTCTGACAGGCCCTGGCATTTTTGTGTTGAGCATCCCCTGTATCGTTTGTCTGTGATCTGTGAGTTCTGTTGCAAGGTAAGGACGCTCCATCTCCAAGTCCCATTGGGAAAACACTTTGGCTGGATGGTTAACTTACAGTGAAGAGTGGCCAGTGTCCATGCTGGAGTGTGAGGAGAAGTGGTGATTGAGGGTCCTTGGCTTTATTCTGAGCTGTTGGTTCTTTTCAAAATTCAGAGTTGAAGTTGTTGACCTGGCACTGTAGAATTAAAATGCTGAGTCTCAAGCTCTCTGCTTGAGATAACTTCATGGTTTATGGTATATAAAATGATTTATGTTTGTATGATTTTTTTTTTTTCGAGACAGAGTCTGTTGCCCGGGCGAGAGTGAGTGCCGTGGCGTCAGCCTAGCTCACAGCAACCTCACACTCCTGGGCTGAAGCGATCCTTCTGCCTCAGCCTCCCAAGTGGCTGGGACTACAGGCATGTGCCACCATGCCCGGCTAATTTTTTCTATATATATTTAGTTGTCCAATTAATTTCTTTCTATTTATAGTAGAGACGGGGTCTCGCTCTTGCTCAGGTTGGTTTCGAACTCCTGACCTTGAGCAATCCGCCCGCCTCGGCCTCCCAGAGTGCTAGGATGACAGGCGTGAGCCACCGCGCCCGGCCTGTTTGTATGATTTTTGATGAATGGGGTTCCTCCTGCCCCCACTGGAACCCCTGCAGCCTGCCAGGGTGAGGGACTAGGCGGGGCCACAGCCTGGGGACAGACCTAGCGGACCCAGCAGGAGACATTGGTAGTTTGAGATGGGAGTAGGCCAACCTCCTCATTTGCTGGCAGATTAATAAACTCCTCTTTCCTTCTCCTAAAAAAAAATCTCTTTTGATGCATCTGTGCATCTCTTTTGTGATACTGTGGAAAACCAGTATCACTTGATGTAAATAAAAAAAAGGTTATTCATGTACTACAGAAAGATTATTGTCTCTGCACCAACAGTAGGTATGCCACACCTGACACAATGGTATAACGGAGACACAGCCATCCCTTAGTATCCATGGGGATTGGTTCCAGGACCGCCTGGGATACCAAAATCCAAAGATGCTCAAGTCCTTTATAGAAAATGGCATAGTATCTGCCTGTCACCTATGCATCTCCTCCTGAGTACTTTAAATCATCCCTAGATTACTTACAATACTTAATGCACTGTAAATGCCACGTAGCCAGTTGTTATACCATACCGTTTAGGAAATAATGACAAGAAGAAAAAGTAGGTACGTATTCAATACAAATGTAACCGTACTAGGCTTAACTACATTTTCCATCTGCAGTTGGTTGAGTCCATAGGTGTAGAACCCAAGAACGTGCAGGGCTGACCGTATTATGTTTACCACTCCAGATTCACTCTCCACCCGGAAGAACCCAGAAAACACTTCCTTCAATAAGGTATTATCTACCTGTAGGCCAGATGTGATAATGAGGAATGCCGCTTTGGAATACCAATGGGAAAAATGGCAGCCTGAAATAGCAGAGTCCAGGCGGTGGTGCCTATCTCTCCTAGACCAGGAGTGTGCAGAGGCCACAGTGAGCCACAGGATGGAACCCTAATCGGTGTGCTTTGACCAATCGCGTTCTGTGGAGATGGCTGGATGATCATGGGTCTCTAGAGAAACACAGACGGACATCCTGTTCAGGTGCTGCTTGACACAAAAAGACAAAAAGATTCTAGGTCCACTGACCCTAACTCAGATCGCTGTAGCGGGATTCATAGTTTCTTATCTATTTCCCAGGGCTAGAAGCCCTCAAAGGAGGGAAGACCAGGTCCCTGTGAGGAAAGACCCTGCAATGTTGCCAAACTGTAAACCGTGTAAGTTTTGCTAAGGCTCCTCCAGGGGGACCTGAAGCAATTTACTAGGGAGAGTGTGTATGGTGGGGTGGGAGAAGGAAGATGCCCAGACTTTCTAGGGGTTATTAGATAGTGGTTCTGAACCTTAAAAGCCTTAATAGTTTACTGAGTAAAGCTTGTAGAAGTCAGATGACAGGTGGAATCTTGGTCCACATCCAACTACCAGTGTGTCCAGTGGATCTACCAAGTGATTACCCCACCAGTTCCAGAATGCATAATAGGAATGGGTGTATCCAGGAACTGGAAGAATCTCACAGTGATTCCTGCACCAGTGGGATGAAAGCTGTGGTAGGGAGGGCCACGTGGAAGGAAGCTCCTGGAACCGTACTCCTTCTTCCTAACAAAATACTAAATCTTGTAGAAAGAATTGCAGAGATTAGTGTTATTATTGGAAGCTTGAGAGATGCAGGGAAGACGTTTGGCTGTGGGCTGTGTGGGTCATGGGAAATTACAGTGGATTTTTGCAAACTCAATCAGGCGGTGATGCCGGTTGCAGATGTATTTTTCCGACGTGGTAACTTTATTGGAGCAAATCAGTATGGCCCATGGCACGCAGTATGTACCTGTTGAGCTGGCAGATGCTTTCCTTCTATTCTAAGCAGTAAGAAATATCACAAGCAGTTTCCTTTAAGAGACACGGACAATACAAATTTGTACTCTCCTGCTGTGGGACTATGTGAACTCCCCTGCAGTGTGTCATATATAATCCTGAGGGTCCTCGATCCGCTTTATATCCTATAGGACACGATGGGTGGGTTAGGGGCCTCGTCTCTGGATCCAGGGGCTCCCCTGAGCTTGACTTGTTCATAGAACTTTCCACACGTGCTGTGGGGTTGAGTGTATCTATTGTATGTTGCAGTATTGCTGTGGGATGATGTATGTGAAGTGATTGGGCTTGGCCTAGGGTTTCGTTAATACAGTGATTGTCTACTTGTCGGTCACGCCCATTGTACGCTCTGAAGGAGGGGACTGTGTCCCTGACGCCTTGCACAGTGTCTAGGGTACGGACAGATATTTCGTACACTTCTGATGAACGAATGAATGAATTGAATAAAACAAGTGTAGCAAAAGTAGGGGATGAGTATGCTTTTCTTAATGATTTAAACATATACAAATAATAAGCATACAATTTCTGATATTTTCAGTGAGAAAAATTCTTTATTTAAAATAGGCTAAGTGGGTTTTTTTTTTTCCTCCTAGATTAAATAAAATACTCTACAAATGAGAATTTAAAATCCAAAATACCAAACCCAATAATACTAGTCAGGAGTTCTTCACCAATCCCCACTTAATAAAGTTTAAATGAATTAGCTTAGAATTCTGAGACTATGTGCCTCTCTTTGCTTAGAGAAAAAAAAGCAGTGCCACATTTCCTGGATAGAATAATGTCATGCTAATCAAGAGAAATTCTATAATTCTTAAGACACTAAGAAACAGTGATTTTCCAATGCTGAGGCTCTTAGACTCACTCTGATGTTATCAATAGTATTTCTAAATCACAGAGACAGTTGACACATTTTATTTCAATAAGATATTGAAAGCAAGAAGGGGACCTACACTATTTCTAGCCACTTGTATTTATTAATACATGCTTAGTGCTTTTAATGCCTTTGCTGCAGAAGGGTAATAAGTGTTTTAGCAAAAAGGTACACTATGGGGACAAAGCCGGGAAGCTTGTGCCTACAGAAGGTGGCTGACATCTCACGGCTGTCAGGGCTCTTGGAAATGCCACGCATCGTGCACAATCTGGGGCTGCTGGGCTTTGTTTCCCGGCATGGATGTTTCCAGAGGGTCTGGGGTCATCGTGGTATCTGTGGCTGGTTCCAGGGGTGTGGTCATGTCAGCGCCGTAGGTCTCGTAAACATCAGCTAATTCAGGGGTCATCAGTGGGTCAGCGGCTGCTGGGGTGACACTGGGAGGTCCCATCCTCTGCCCCGCGGGGCCCCTTGCCAGGCTGGGGTCAATGTCCTCAGGGAAAGCCAGGAGCCCTGCCTGGGCATCAGGTGACAGCTCTGGCAGGAGAGCTGCGTTTTCCGGATTGGCTGGGGTGGCTTCCAGGACGGGGGAGTCTTGTGCACCCCCCTCTCCCTTCTCAGGGCCTTTGGTTGCAGCCAGGGGGGAGTCAAATTCCAGGGTGAAGTCCCCACCCATGCCCGGATTGTGGGGCAGTCCCCCAAGGCTGGGCCTCATGGCTCCGAATCCTGGGAACATGGCTCCGTAGGCCATGGGGCCTCCTCTCCCTCCCTGGGGGAAAAAAAAAACATTCATCACAGACACGATTATCTCATGCTATTAACGGTACCATGCAATTATGCCTGGTGGTACTCCCTGGAATCTATAAAAAACTGAGAGAGAACAGGGAGTTGGCTGGCAGGTTCGTGGAAGCATGTTTCTCACTAAACTGGCTTTGAACACGCTGGAGAGGATTCTGTACCCATCTGGGCGGGCGAAGGCCCTCCGTGAAAGGAGGGCAGAGCCTCTTCTCCACGCCTGGCTGGAAGGCGGGACGGGGGGCAGCGGGGCAGCCGGGTGGAAGAAACACTTGAGGCAAAGTGTGACTTTAATTTTAAGAAAACAATCAGCAGTTGAAATGAGCGCTCCGGTAATAAAACCAACCAACACCGAAATCCGTAATTGCATTCGCTGAGAGATGTTTTGGAGGATCTTGTGAATGGCATTTTTCAGGTCCCCCAAATGAATGAAACTCCACACAAGAACTTTTTTTTTGTTTTGTTAAAGCACAAGGGGTAAGAAAAAGTTTGATTTGTCTGGAGGAACTAAAATGTTTTCTTTCCATGGGCAGATAGAATTCCAGAACTATTTTTTTTTTCCTTCCTTTGCTGTCAGGAATATAAGGACCGAAATCTTAGGCTGTTTGTAGCAACTGAGCAGGTGTGTGAATTGCATATCTGTATTCTGATTTTCTCATAATTTTGACTCATCTGAAATCTTACCCTTAATTTTTTGGTTATATTTATTGTGTATTTTTTGTTTGTAAACTATCACAAAATCTTTTGGGAATGAGGCAGAATATAAATAATATAATAAGATGGTAAAGAACACTTGCTTGAATTTTGAATTTTCAGCCAATTCTGTTGGCGTTCCACAGATAAAACACTCTTTCCTTCTACCTTCTCCTGGCTTTTCTCCCTAAGTCTCAGCTCTCCCATCATCTCCTCCAGGGATGGCACTGTGGATCCCAGGGCTGGCCTAACTGCCTCTGCTCTCCGCCTCTTTCTCTCTAATAAAACTGTTACTGCTATCCCATAATTTGGACATTATCTTCCCTTGTACCTATATTTTCCATGCATTAGACTGTAAGCTCCTTGAGAACAGAGATCTTATCTTGCCAACAGTATCTTCCTAGGTGTCTGGCATACAGAAGGCGCTCAAAAATGTTGAGATGTGAGTTTTCTTTCACTGGTCGCATGTGTGCGTATTTATTAATCTGATGGAATCTGTAGTTGATAATGATTTGTTAATTCAGGATGGCTTTTGTTTTGTCTTGCTTTGCGCTCTAACAGATGTAACAGGTAGAAACTTCTGAGGGAGAAAGTCCCGTTGTGTGAGTCTGTTGGTCTCAAATCTTAAACATGTAACATGCGTGAATGATGGTAACAGAGTAAGAATATGTTCTCGCTGAATAAAAAAAAAAAAAAAAAGAATATGTTCTCGCTGAATTAATGCACTTTGAAGCTTATAATAATTGAATTTTAAATTTGGTTAATTTTCTCTTTAACCTTTCAATTTTGAGGGTTGAATTACTTGCAGTGCTGTTGAATTTGGTGTTTGGAGGAGTTAAATAGTCCTACGAGGAACGGGAACTCTGTATGAGCTACACACAACTTTTTTGGTTTGAAGTGTTTACAGTTCAATGATGATGGTATTTCGGGAGAGGTTTTTCCACTGCAAGGAATGGGGTAAAACCCTGTGCTCAAGGGTGACCATCATCCAGAAATGAATGGCTGTATAAGAAACATGGTGACATCTTTGGATACTGCTTTGGAGTCAAGCTTTTGGTTTTGGAGTGGAAACATCTGAGCTTTAAGTGGAAAAATCATGCTCAGCGGGCTGTATTCATGACCAATGTCCCTGGCAGCCAGTCCTCTGTGACTATTCTTCTCTGGGCACTATTTTAAGAAGAGTTAGAAGACATTACTCACGGCCATTTCTTCTGAACTCATGATGCCGAGTCTGCCAGGGGCATTCTGGTCAAAAAGAAACATTGCATCGTGTTATGAACCAGCTGCCTTCTGTTCCTTTCTTATCTACTCAAGACAAAGCTATGTCATTTAGTTTCCCATAAATCTTAATGTTATTGCTGTGTCTAGAGCAAAGTGGAGAGGTGAGCCATTATCAAACAAATGTATCCAACGTGGACAGTTCAGATCCAAAAATTATTTTTTCTTAAGGGTATGTGTGTGTGTGGCCAGAATTATCCAAACAATAAGTGTGCCTCCTTACTATTTAAAAGAATAGTTATTTGGAATCTCTTGTGTAAGGCCTGGATTTTATACTTTTAGCTCTTAAGGTAACATTTAATTAAAAATGATTTTTTAAAATAGAATATGGACTTACCAGCTGATTTGCTCCATAAGACATGTAAAACATTCCTGGGTAAAGCTAAATAAAACACGATCGTTATCACAAAATGCGTTTTCTAAGGGAAAACTTTTAAGTAAGTTGCAATCAGAGAAGTGGCGTTAAAAAAAATAGAACTTACTGGAGATTGTTTATTTTGTGTCATCGGTCCCCGAGCTATCAACCGGGCTATTTGGAATATCTTCAAATGGTAGAAAACAGAATAAGTAAATCACACAGGCAAATCTCCATTATAATAATGTATAAGAATTATATGAAACATATTTTCAGATGAATTACTATGCAAAATAAGTATTTGATATTTAAGAAAACAAAGGAACCAGTTATATTTCATATTCATGGATAGATGGGACAATTTAAAAATTTCACTCTTTTTTTTTTTTTTGAAGTATAAAGGTATTTTTCCCAAGAAAGTATTTCACTGAATTCTCTACTTACTGATGGAACTTGTGGATCAGCAAAATCCATTGTTGGGAGCTGTATCACAGAGAAATACCAAAATTACCAGTCAAAATAGACAATGTGAATTGAACACACACTTGTTTACAATTACAACGAAACAATCTAAAATGAATTTCTCTGTTTTACTTTCTTTTAGTCTTTTGGGGGCACGACCCAAGACATTACGGTTGTCTTTTACTCACATGACAGGTGTATGTGCAGGTAGGTGAGGCATGTCTATCACGGATTTGCTATCCCATGGGGAGTGAAAAATAATGAATTCTGGAATTGGAACATACTTGGTTGATTCGAATCCTGGCTCTGCCACTTGGTTTTTGTGTAATCCTGGGCAAATTTTGTAACCTCTCAAAGTCTGTCTTCCTCTCTTTAAATAGGTCGACAATATCTATTTTTATAGGATTATAGTCAGAATGATTTGGGGGAATGTTAAAAGCCTGCAACATAACTCGTTCATTTTCTGTCCATTGCATTTTTCTCTGTATTATTACCAGGTACTTTTGCATGGTTGCCGTTTCTCTGTCGGTGAGACGACAATGCAAAATCCTACTTGTTATACTGAGGGACCCATCCCTCTTCTCAAGCCTTCCAACGCTAAAAAAGACCAGTGATAGGAAGGCTAGACTTTTCTGGGCTGTTCTGTTTCCTCTGGAAGCTTTCATCTTTTGCAACTGAGAAACCAAGTTTTACGGGCACAGGGTCTCCTAGAATCCATGCCCTGTCTCTGATGGCAAAGGACAGGAATGGATATTTATGTTCTGTTCAAAAAATAAGTCTCAGATATGGAAGACTGATACAGAACATAATTGTATTCTCGTGCATTATGCCTGAGGGCTATTATAATTTAAAAGCACCCTGCAAATTGGTCTTTTATTAGGTTAGAGAGTGATGCTGATACGACTTCAGAGAAAGGAAGTACCTCAGGCTCCGGTGGCTTGTCCGCCGGCGCCGCCAGTTGCTGAATCGCAGGCAGTTCTCCTTCCTGCAAGGGCAGCTGTCCCAGGTGGACTGGAGGCTGAGGCCCTCCCTTCTGCTCTGTGGCCTGGATGGCGTTGGCAGCAGTGGGCTGGAGGAAAGGTTTTAGTCCTGCCTGTTGAGGCTGCAGGGATGGCTGTGATGGGAGAGGTGGGGGATGCACAGGCAAAGAATATTCATACTGCAGAGAGATTTGAAAAGAGTATCAGGAAAGGATGGCTCATCAAACTGTGGCGTCTAGAATTTCTAAAGCAAAAGGGCTTGGGGTGCTTTCTGTCTGGAAAGGAGGCTAGGGGACTTGTCTTAAAGCTGAGTTTACATGGGAAACACCAATTTACTTAGAGGCAATGTTATCTGGGAGGTCTTGCTGGTGCCTGCCTCCCCTACCTCCTTTGGCACCACCGTTGTTCATGAAGATGGGCTACCTGAACTTCCTGGTAGAATGAGTCCCTTTCTCCTCTGGGTTCCCATAGCTGCCCACAAATATCTTTATTTTACCACTTTTTCACTGAATTATAATCATTTGTTACAAATCTTTGTCCCCCAGTCAATGGAGAGAGAATGATACATCTTATCTATCTTTATAGCCTCTAAGCTTACCATAGCTCCTAATAAGTGCCTCGCACATGATGAGTGCTTAATATATTTTTTGAGTTAATGAAAAGATAAATGGCAATTAAATAAAATACTGACCAAATTCTTGCATCATAGAGTCCATTTTGGAAACAATCAGGTAAAGAAATAGTCACCATTATTTATGGTCCTACTAAGTGTGGCCTGGTGGGTAATGCTCCTGCCATGGAAGACCATATGGCATTAGAATTTCCTGGTAAAGCCACCACATTTTATGTCCTCTTTTAAAAATTCCTCGTGGTAAATGGGTCCCTATTGCTTGTGCATTGGTTGCAAACTCCCCAAACCAGCCAGGAAGTCTCATGGTCATGTGTCTCTGCTTCACCTCTTCAACCACTGCCCACTGCTGAACACCTGTGGCCTTCGTTCCTTACCCCTCACACTTCAGCGCCTTGACATATGGTGTCTTGTCTTACCTGAGCCAGAGGAGGTCTGAAACGTCGTGCTCCTTGGAGCCATTCTCAAAGGTCCTCACTTAACACAATTTGGTTTATGTACTTATTAGGTACCTAATAAATAACGGCTAACAGATTGATGTATTTTATTGACTTCTGTAGGGTTCTTGATGTTTTAACCGGGATATCTGTCATCATTTGAAATTAACCTTTGAATAATTATTTAGGAAATCTTGATTAAAATGAAAATTGTCTGGGCTATAGCTTGCTTCCATTTTTGGGAATTGATTACCTATTGTTATTGCTGATATCTCTAATATAGGTCTCATATATTTTGGAGGCTATATCTTCCTTCCTATCTGAAATAAATGTACAAATGGGTTGAAAATTTTAAAAATTTTTACTAAGTATTGAAAGCAGTTATAGGCTTTGGTTTCCTTGGTATGAGGATAATTTTTTGTTAATTGCTAGTACTTGTCTAATATATCCCAATTTAGAGAAGGCAAATAGGGAAAGATTTTAGAGCCTGAAGTTTCAAAAACATTGATGCAATTCACTTACTTGTTGAGTTTCATGTTCCCTTGGTCTCATCCATGGGAAAGAGGAATGTTGCGGGAGGAGACCATTCATCCACAAAGAATTAAATGATTTCCCAAAGCCAAATCTAGAAAACTAAAAACATGGAGGAAAAAAGAGACATGCTCATATTTTAACATTGGATCAAGCTTGGCTTTCATTGTCTAAAACATCCACAGATAGGGTAGAGATAGCAAAGCAAAAGCGATGTTGGTTAATTTAGAATGGACAGGTAAACACACTCTCCCTTCCAGCAGACTTTGATTCCATTCTGAACCAGACTGCAGTATTCCCATGAACTTGCCTGAGATTTAGCTCTTCAAGTGCTCGTGTTTTGAGTCATGTAACTACATTGATAGTGCAAAGAGGAGTTTTTTTTTCACTAAAGAAAATTCAATATTATTTAATTTTTCCCTTTCTATATTTTTTTATTTTAGGCTGTCTTAATTACTTATTTTTTCTTCCAATATTTAAGCTATTGCCTATTCACAAACAAATTTTATGAATTACAGTGCTGCTCCTAATATTACCACCACCACCACTATTAATACTTGCAATAAGAAGTATTTGAAAACATGATTACCTGAGAAAGTGTGTTTAATCCCTGCAAACTCCCCAACTGTCTCATTGTCTATCAAGAAAAAAAGTGAGTTAATGCTTATCACAGATATCCCTTTGGACACGACTGATTTCTCACAACATGTGACATCATCAAATCAAAGTTTGGGGTGGATTGATTTGAATAAAAACAGTAGTAGACACAAATCATCACTGAAAGGTGTCAATGTTAGATGTGGGTCTATCGTTACTGTCGCTACTAAAATAATGATGCTGCTTTTTATTTAATTAAGAGAGAAAAAGTATTATTTAAGTAGTGGTTACATTGAAACATGGGAAAATAGCGTATTCAACCAAAATATAAATATAATTGTGAGGACTTTGCTCTGTTGACTTCTCTTCCCACATTTCACTTACTTTGCCTTTTACAAATTCAGCCCAAAGAAGAATTTGAAAAAAAAACAGATAAATAAAAACAACCCTCACCTCCTTCCCAAACCCCAATAAAATTTTAGGAAGAAAAAAAAAAACAAAATAAAATATGATGGCTATATAATATGAGGTTCTCAAAAAAAAAATAATAAGTAAAAAAAATTGGAAGAAATTTTAAGTATCTGGATAGATTATCGAGAATGCTGCCATTTCAACAGAATGACAATTTCACTTTTTTAATGAAAAGAGATTTTGAGTGCTTCAGATTGAGTTTATACTAAAAAATGAGAGGGGGAAAAAAAAAGCCCAAACCAACAACTCAGTGAAATTAGCTTTTATGTGAAATAAACATCTAGCTCACATAGGCATTGGTCACTCTCAGATTATCACGATACAAGGAAAATTCACAGGACTTTGTGAAAGTTTGTGATCTCATAAATTTCTTTCTCTTTATAATTGTTCATTTTTTATTCATATGGTCAAAAATTTCTATTTACTGGGTTTTTCTAAACAGATTATATATTATTTATGAGAACTTCGATAAGTATAGGCTACACAGGAAGTCATAGTACAATGTTATGTTATTTACAGGACTTCTTATGAGCAATTAGATTTTGTACAAGTAAATTTTCTTCATCAGAATTTTATCATAGACGATGCTACAAAGAGCAAGACTAAATATAAACTACAGAGCAATACGTTTTAATTAACGTAGTAATTGTATTAATGTAATAGTTATATTAGTGTGTCTATAATATATATTAAGTATTAATTGTTAGTATTGCTTTGATTCACATACAGATAATATTCTAAAACTTAAAACACCTGAGAGTTTAAAATTGTAGTACGACTACAAGACAAGCCTCTAACGAATGTCGCTAACTTTTCTAGAATCGCTGGGATGACAGCCACACATTTCTGAGTAGGAAAACTGACATGCTTCTCCTTCATCAGGAATGTACCAGTGTAAACATTACATGTAAAAACTCTGGCAATACATACCTCAAGGCTCAAACTAGCCATGCCTGGGATCCCAGGTTGCTGGGGAAACACCTAAATGGAAATAAGAATAATTTTGAGTTCTCTTTGGTGTGAAACTTTCTTATGTGCGCGTAGGGAATAGAGAGTCACCCCATTAAGTAAGGGCTAGCTGAGAGGTTTATTACCAATATCGTTGTTTTATTACCCAAATGACTTGAGCTTTGGGGCAGAATGAAGAAGAATTTAAGTTATTTGGGAGAATTAACACAGTATTTGACAATTTTGCTCCCGCATAAATCATCTGTCTCATGCATCTTGACGCTACGTTGCTTTAAAAGAGACATTTGATTTGGTTTAAAGTTATACACGACGAGAAATAAAGCAAAGCAAAAAAATGGAAAACGAAGGGTACTTTATATTCCTAAAAAATTACAACAGAAAAAAGCCAAGGGACAAACCTGAGCCGGACTGTCTTGTGCTTCTGACAAACCTACGTGCTTTTGGTTCGTAGATGTGGCGTGGACTCACGACATTCAGAAAAGTCATGTGCAAAACCTAACTCGCCTCCTGTTCAAAGGGCTTTAACAAATTCTCTGTTATCTTTAGTGAAAGGTTATTTTATGTGTAAACCTTTAGATCTGTGTTTATGTTTTTGCATCATATCAGAGGTATTTTAGAACGCTTTTTATATATAAAAAGCATTCTAGCACTAAGTACTATTATACTTAATGTGTTCATTTACAAGTTGCTCAAAACCGTAGCTATATTTACAACTAGCTTTTAAAAAATGTAAGATAGTTCCTGTTTTAAACCAATCCTTATTAATATACACAAATGCCGGCGGACCAAATGGAAAATGGAAGGGTAGGAATTAAAGTAGACGGGATTTTGGGAGTTTCTGGTTCTTTGGCTACTCACACCGTCTAGGGTCAGGGGGTTGTAATGCCTGCCTGCCTCCATTTATATCACCAATATTTATGGAATGTTTACTAAATGTATTGGGATTATTTTTCCTTTATGAGTAAGAAGGGCAGGAATTCTACCCTCTACTTTTTCACCCCCTACTTTTTCATATACGTAAAATCCCACCTTCTGAGTCACAGAGCAAAGAATTCAGTTCTCCAAATAATTCAGTTTTGGACGTGCAGAGAGAGAAAGACTCTACAAATGTGTAGTCAACAGTCTGGGTAGAGAAAGCGATTGGCTACCTGAAGGGTAATATTGATAGGAAGGAAGAACAATTGTGTGTGTGTGTGTGTGTGTGTCATGGCCAGATTGTTCAGAATTTGAGGGGATCGTGAGAGCAGAGCCTTTTCTCTCTCTATACCCCATTTCGTCAGTACGAGAATAATCTTGGGCAGATTCAGCTACAAGGCAAAGTATACTTTGCTTTCCCTCTATTCCAAGCCATGAGTTTAACAGCAATATTTACATGAATGTAAATAGACAGGTTACATTCCCCACGTGGAATTGAAGGAGGAGAACATCTCATCTGACGGGCAGTCAGTTGGCAATCGTGAGCAACTGTCCTGTTTCTCAGAGTGGACCTGATGGTTCAGGTGAAGATCAGCACAGGTTCAAAGAGCGTCAAGGTGTCAGATTGCTGGGGAGTGGCTGGGGCCAAGGTCAGTGTCATACAAAGGTAGGCTAGGGTGGTGGCCTCAATTTTTCTTTCTTTCACTTAACATTCATCTTGGGTAATGGAACAGACACTGTATTTGTGAATTTAAGGTTTTCATTCTTGTAATCAGTTTTCATCCTTTTTCTGCAAAACATTTAACTTTAAAAAAACCAAGTCGCTAATCTTTTCTCTCAAGGAATTAAAATATCCTGAAGTTTATCTGAGGCCAGCTGTGAGCTCCTCGAGACAAGCGATCGGGGCTTACGTACCTTTGCGTCTACAGTGCCCAGCACCTTGCTGGGTTAGGTGGCAGCTGCCACACCCACGTGATACTTGCAGAATGCACGTATCAGCGGAATACAGTCTTTGTGTGACAATTGCGTGCCGTGGCTGGAGCAGTCCGGTGCTCAGAGGATTGTGTCTGTATGAGAACATTTCGGTATGACCGAGACTGGATCAGATGTGGGCCTGTACCGTGCAGTTAGCCCCATGGCCATGCCATATTTTGATTTGAGAAACTTCAGCTCTCGGTCACACAATTTCACCCCTACAAGTTCATTACTAGCTTCAGATGAAACTACCTAGCTCAGTTTTGTAATCATGGTAATTTGGCCAACGTCGTCCTTTTTATTTATTTATTTATTTATTATTATTATTTTTTTGAGACAGAGTCTCACTCTGTCTCCCAGGCTAGAGTGCCGTGGCATCAGCCTGGCTCACAGCAACCTCAAACTCCTGGGCTCAAGCGATCCTCCTGCCTCAGCCTCCCGAGTAGCTGGGACTACAGGCATGCGCCACCATGCCCGGCTAATTTTTTACATATATTTTTAGTTGGCCAATTAATTTCTTTTTATTTATAGTAGAGACGGGGGTCTCACTCTTGCTCAGGCTGGTCTTGAACCCCTGACCTTGAGCAATCCACCCGCCTCGGCCTCCCAGAGTGCTAGGATTACAGGCGTGAGCCGCCGCGCCCGGCCTACGTCGTCCTTTTTAAAACGAAGAGAATGTGCTTTACTTTTTCAGAGAAATTTTTTTCTTTCCATTTTGTAATGGATAGTAAGGCGTTGATAATAAAATGGGGCCACGCATTGTGGAGATCACGTGAGCCTTTTAACTTTGAATGAGTGGAATAAGATTAGAAATTATCTTTGGAATATTTCAAATATGTTTTCGAATAGAAAAAAATCATGTCTGACTTATTGCTTTTGTAGGGTAAGGCTGACATCTGGGCCACTGTGGCTTTGCTCAGTGGGGACTGTGCCACTGGGTTAAGTCAAGTGAGTTCACGCAGAGACTCTCAGCCAATGTCCCGTCGGTGTTGTTTGGTGTCCAGAACTCAGGGGCCCCCTTTCAGGGAACATTCTAGAAGAATGGCTGACTTACCGGCACTGCGGCACTCATGTGCAGGAAGCACAGGATCAAGATCAGGTCCTTCATTTTGAAAAGTGGAATCTAAAACGTAAGCGCGTTGTAGAATTAAATCAGATGAATCCTTAACTCAGGATGGTTAAAAGACAATTTTTTGAATGACCCCGCATCTTGCTCTTTTAAAAACAACCCCGTGAAGCTTAAGAAACGAGAACCAAATGTTGCCAAACAATTGATTTGTATTTAGTAGTCTCTGAAACGAATTGACAAGCAATGAAAAAATACCTAAGCACTTTTTTTTTTTTTTTTTTGAGACAGAGTCTCGCTCTGTTGCCCAGGCTAGAGTGCCGTGGCGCCTGCCTAGCTCACAGTAACCTCAAACTCCTGGGCTCAAGCGATCCTCCTGCCTCAGCCTCCTGAGTAGCTGGGACTACAGGCATGCGCCACCATGCCCGGCTAATTTTTTCTATATATTTTTAGTTGGCCAATTAATTTCTTTCTATTTTTAGTAGCAACAGGGTCTCGCTCTTGCTCAGGCTGGTTTCAAACTCCTGACCTTGAGGAATCCACCCGGCTCGGCCTCCCAGAGTGCTAGGATTACAGGTGTGAGCCATCGCGCCTGGTCCTAAGCACTTTTTTCATGGAGCTACAACTTAAACAAACGTGTGAGAACATCCTCCGTGCATATTCTTTAAATGCTGTTTCTTTTTAGAAAATGAATTATGGATTTAAAAATCTCTTCCACTGAGTGAAATATTGGTCTATAAAGTATCATTCCAGAAGCTTATACTTTGCTTATTCTCTGGGACAAATTTTGAAATGCATCTGGAATGTGACATATGCAACAGTCATTTTATAAGAAATTTTATTTGTAGATATACATATATATATATAGGGTACATCGTGCAATGTTAAAGGCTCTCTACGTAACTATGCCAACACTTATCTTTTAAAAATAAGAGTAAATTGAATATTTTAATTTCCTTTGCTATTAGTGGAAAATATGTCTCAAAATTTAGTTTGCCTCTTTCTAAAATGAATTATCTCTTCATATTTATTTGATAAATCCAAAAAGCTCTTTATCCTGACATGAATGGAGATCTGCCTACCCAAGAGGTCTGCTTGTCCTCTGATACTTGATAAAATTAGGCCCTATCACTAATATAATCACACATAGTGAAAAAAGACGTCTATAGATAAGTCTTTGGTTTTTTTTTCCCCCCCCTTAGTTGGATGGGTATTAGGCGTGTCTTTTCGGGAACATGCTAACGGATTACAATAAGCTATTACTCAGCTTCTGGTGACAAATGCAGACAAATCCTCTTTATAAAAGCGGTGTGAAGATAGGAAAAAAAGAATTCACAGGAAACACATGGAAATCATACAACCCCATTTTACCTTAGAGTCTGACATGCACCGTGCTCTCAGGGCCTGGCGATGCCAACCGAGACAGTTCCAGGAAAAGAAGATGGGAATTTTTTTCTGGCGTGTGCGTAGGGCTCGCTCTGTACCACTCATTCGGGGAAGAAGCGAAACCTTTATTTAAGGTGCCAATCCACCAATCAAAGCGAAGCGAAATGGGGGGAAAAGTCTCTGCTCCTGCGTGAGTCCACACCCTGGCGTAGCATGCAAGGACATTGGCCCAGAAGGGTCTTATTATTTTTAATTGTAACTCAGCCCCTGTATTTATTCAGGGACCTTGATTGCAGGGAAGACACTGTAGGAGTAATGGACACAGGCTCTGAAGACAATCATTTTAGTGAGGTGGGGGGAAATATATGTCAGAGACGTGCAAAACAAGCCATTATCTGTTTTGTGCAGGTTTTTATCTGCAGATAAAGCTAGTGACCCAATGCTAGCATTCTCGAGATTTTCACCCTCGTGCTTGTTGCGGTAAAAGTAACTCCCCACCTTCCCCCGCCAACACACACACAGTCTAAATGGAAGCACTAAAATACCTTCCTGGGCTGCAAAGAGAAGATAAAAATGTTAGACGGATAATAATGAATGTGTGTGTGTGTTTTTTTTCTCTCAGAATTTCCCGGATGTTTTCATATCTGAAGATAATTGATTAGACATAGCCAAGATTTTCTAAGAAATTTCCATTGGACCATCTGTAAGAATCACTTCGGGTAAACCTTTGGAGCATGATTTAGTGGGCAGGGGTAAATCAGAACATTCTCCATGAACCAACCAAATCAATGGGCACACTCTTACTTGGCTCTTTAGACAGACTCATTTCTAGGCATTAGTATCAAGCTGGGTAATAAGACTGATTTGGGTCACCTAAAAGGTTAACACAACCTGGATGTGTTTTTGCCACTACACTCCGGTCTGTCTCAGAAAAAACAACAACAGCAACACATCAAAACCCAAAAACAAACACATTTGATACCAAGAGGCATAAACACACATGGACTTATCTCCAAAATAAGAATGCTGCGGAATGGTAATTCTCAATTACTGTGAGAACGGGTAAGTATTAAGTGTTCCAGGAAAAGAATCGTGTTAAGCTCAGCAGAAGAGAACAAAGGCAGAGAGCGTGGTCATGTCAGGGGAAGGCCAATTTTTAAAGCTGCCTGCATACGTTAGAATGGTAAAAGGAATAATAAAGGTTTCAAGAATCTTATAGTAATGTCTAGCGTATACGACATTAAGAGCTTACTTTTACCGATCACTTACCATGTGCCTGATGCTGTGCTTTGTGTTCCTTATCTTAATTCATCTTCATCAACCGCCCTATGAGGTAAGTATCGTGAAAACTGGGCTTTAGAACGAGTACCAACATCCTGTAGAGTCAGTACTAGGAAATTTCCGTTGGACCATCTGTAAGAATCACTTCTGGTGAACCTTTGGAGCTGGGACTCAGTCTCTGAGACCCTGCTCTTGACCACCAGGCCACTCACACTGGCTGTTTTCACTTAGTATTTTCGTAGCGCCCATTTTCATGCTGGTTTGGGCTAATGTTTATATTTTATTTTTATTTTAAAAAACGTTGTTTTTCTGTTTTCTTTGGAGACAGGGTCTCACTTTATTGCCTGGGCTAGAGTGCAGTGGCGTCCTCATAGCTCACTGTAACTTCAAACTCCTGGGCTCAGCGATCCTTCTGCCTCTGCCTCCCATGTAGCAAGGACTACAGGCGTGTGATATGACAACTGGCTAATTTTTCTATTTTTTTTTTTTTTAAATAGAGACAGGGATCTCACTCTTACTCAGGCTTGTCTCAAACTCCTGGTCTTAAGTGATTCCTCATCCTTGGCCATCAGAAGTGCTAGGATTACAGGTGTGAGCCACCATGCCCAGCCCTATGATTTTTAATATTTATAAAAAAATGGATAATAAATATATGTGAAGTCTATTGATACATTATTACCATATAGCACTGCAGCATGAAAGTCAAATTTGAATTATTTTTGCCTGCTAAGAGGATGGTCGAAGTTACTTTGAAAACTGCAGACAGTATTGGAAGATACTGCTTTTTATTGGTTTCTGTTTATTTCATAACCAAAAATAAGAACCAGAAAAGTAACATAATTATGATAAAAATATAAAAGAGAGAAAAATTGGAATTTTACTACCTCATCAACTTTTAAAATTTTTTCCTCTTACAGTACTTACTCATGTTAAATTCATATTTGGTATAGTTATGCCTATAGCATAAATATAATTTTGTATTGGGCTTTATGTATTTACCATTTTATCATAAATATTAATATGTGGCTACAGGGATAAATATTATATTTTTAATTGGGTAATAGAGCCTCAAGTTGATGTATAGGACCTCTATTTTTCAACTTTTGGTTGTTTCTAATTTTTCACAAATATTTTAATCAGTAAGGATTATAAAGATATTTTAACATTTTGCATTATTTTCTTGGTATAATTTACCATGACTATGATTCCTAGCTAACAGTATGAATATTTTTACGGCTCTTAGTAAGTATTGCCGAATTATTCAAGCTTATAGACTACCAACCATTTATCTATATTAGTTTTACCATAACCTTGCCAGAATTTACTCATCTAATTAATTTTCCCCATAACTTAATTGGTGTAATGCATTATTTCATTGGCGTTTTAACTCATATTTCCTTCCTCATCAAGGTTAAATATTCTCCTCATATTCACTAACTATATTTCCACTTTTTATAAATTGTTCATGTTTTTGCTTGTTAGCCACAGGGAAATTGATATTCTTATCAATTTGTATTATTTGTGTTTTTTATATCATTGAGCATATATTGTAAAACATTTTATGTAACATACAAATTGATCCCTTGTCGTGTAAATCTGTTGGTAGACACTGAAAAAAAGTTTAAGTTAAAATACCTTTCCTGAAAAGGCTTCATATTTCGCAGTAATTTCTCACAAAATATACTTCATATGCACTTATTGGAGTCAGGTTGATCTCATTTTCTTCCCCTCTTGTCTTTCTTTACATGGTGAATTCCAAAGTCACATACTTGGCAACTCTGACAGTGCACAAATTTGGCACTGGTCCCTTATAAACAAGGGCATGTGTGACAGAAATAAGTGTAATTGATAACAGTAGCTCTGGGAAGCTTGCCAAGTAAAACACCTTCATGCTTTGTATGTTAAAATGGTGATTCATTTGTTTCTGTCCTGGATTATTATTATTATTTTTTTTTTGAGACAGAGTCTCACTCTATTGTCCCAGCTAGAGTGCCGTGGCGTCAGCCTAGCTCACAGCAACCTCAAACTCCTGGGCTCAAGCGATCCTCTTGCCTCAGCCTTCTGAGTAGCTGGGACTACAGGCATGTGCCACCATGCCCGGCTAATTATATATATATATGTATTACTTGTCCAGCCAATTTCTGTCTATTTTTTTAGTAGAGACGGGGTCTCGCTCTTGCTCAGGCTGGTCTCGAACTCCTGAGCTCAAACCATCTGCCGACTTTGGCCTCCCAGAGTGCTAGGATTGCAGGCATAAGCCACCACGCCCGGCCTGTCCTGGATTATTACATGCTGTTGATACCTGTAATGAGCCCACTTCAGAAGAATTTTTGGAGGAAAAGAGTTGACCACAAGCCAACAGGAATGACTTCAGGTTTTTACACATTGATCTTGCATGACTGCATTAGAGTCAGTTTTACAGTAGAAATAGTATTTGGTTTTTGCCTTGCCCAGGAGAAGTTTCTCAGATAAATAAATAGAAAACAAGTCAGGCAATGTCCTGTGCTAGTCACTTACCTGCTGAGTTTGTTAACTAGCATTTAGGAAAGGCTCGCTATGAACAGAAAATCATATTAGGTTTAACGAAGGCAAAGAGAAAAACTCAAGTTCCTCAAAGATGTTATAGTCTAGCTGAGAAACAACACATGACATTGACTTGACATGTGAGCTGACATGAGACTTATTATGGAAAAAAAACCCCTTATGTAAAGGAAGACAGGGTAGGGTATGAATTGCTTAATTGCTAAGGGTGTGGGCTCTTGGGTCCAACTGCTTAGTGGGGATAGAAGTTCATGATTCTCTAGCTCTGTGTCTTGGACAAGTTATTTCATTCTGTGCCTCAGTTTCCACATCTGTAAAAGGAACCTATATACATTTACATAGGAGTAAATAAAATAATACACTAAGATGCTTAGAACCGTTCCTGGAAGAGTGAGTGTAAGCCCACAGTTAATGCAAATTGGTTTTCATTTAGCATAAATGTCGAAGGAATGTCAAAAAAGGACGTTATTAGAATGAAACAGGCTTCATGACAGAAGCGTTCTTGCAGAAGGCAAGTTTTAAATCCAGGAAGAATATAGACTGACAGGTGCAAGGCGAAGGACCCTTCGGCACTGAAGGAATGAGCCATGAAAAAAATGAGCTGGTTGGATAATGAAGAGAGAAAAGCAAATCGTATGTGGTTAAGTATCACCAGGGAATCCAGTGAACCATCTGCCCGAGTGGTAGGATGTGATGTGATCATGGTGCCAGCTGTACTAGAACCTTGGTTTTCCCTTTGGAAGATTGATATGGCAATAGCTGCCTACGAGAACAGGAGGCAAATTAGGGTATCTCTTCTTCTTCTTCTTCTTTTTTTTGCATGTTAGCTACTTGTGGCCAAAAGATGGTGCCACGAAAATTTTATTCCAGGTTTTGGATTTTTTTGTTGTCCGTAACGTAAAAATCTGATATTTGGATACATACATTTTTAAAGAACTTAATATATAGGAAAATTAGTAGAGTACATTTATTAAGTTCTTTCTATGTTGTAGGCTGTGGGCATTTAATCTAATCCTTGCAACAACCTCATGAGGAAAAGGATATTATTATTGTTCATGTTTCATAGATGAACAATGTGAGTTGAGTGGGATTCAGTAGTTTGCCTGAAGTCACACAGCTAGTAAGTGACAGTCTGGATTTAACCCAGATCTAGCTGATGATAGAGCCAAATTATACCAGACTATTTAAAATTTCTCCGTAGGAATGAGCTAAATGTATAAAAGCAATTAACTGGATGTTAAAATTTCCTTGTAATCTAAATGAGAGGTTGAAATAGTTCACTTATTCATTCAACAACTGTGAATCTAGTATGTACCAGATTCTGTCCTAGGCACTGGAGATACGAAAGTGAACAAAACAGACTTGAAAAAAAAAAAAAACTCATGGAGCTTACCTACGCGTGGTAGGTAACAGTCTATACACAAGATAAATAGGTATAAATAGTATAAGTGCCAAAAAGAAACAAATTAGGCAGGAAAGAGGCACAGGAATTGTTGGGGGTGGATGCTGAAATGTTAGGTAGAGAGGCCACAGAAGGTCTCAAAGTGAAGGGGACACCCGAGGAAAGACCTGGAACAAGGAGGAGAGCAAACCACGTGGCTGTCCGGGAAGTGTGTTCCGGGCAGGGGACACAGCCAGTGCACAGGGGATCGTTCGGGGTGAGTCTGGAGATCCGTGATGGAGGCCAGTAGGGTTAAGGGAGAGACTCAAATGAGTGAAAGAGAGTCGTAGGAGGTGAAATCGTGTAGGGTCTCAGAGGTCATGGTGGCAGCTTTGACCTTTGCTCTGGGTGAAGCCGGAAGCCACTGGAGGGTTGTAAGCAGAGGACGGACATGATTTGTCTGACTTAACATTTTAACAGGACCATTCTGGCTGGGTTTGATAGACTGAAGGTGGCCAGAGGAGGAAGCGCAGAGACAGTCAGAGGGGACGCAGTAACTCAGCCAAGAGATGGCGATGGTTTGGGTGATTATGGTAGCGGCGGAAGTGGTGAAAGGTGATTGGATTCCGGATGTTTTTCAAGAATCTGCAGATGGAGTGTATGTAGGGTGTGAGAGAAAGAAAGGAGCCAAGGGTGGCAGGGTGTTCATAAAGTGGATTGATGCCTCACTAATAGGGATGTCGTTTATCTTTAAAAATGCAGCTGTCTGGACCATATTCAGACATAAGAGAAAAAGTCTCTGCAAAGCCACCCAAACACGGAACACACTGTATTAATACTGAAGCTCAGGTACTTACTAGAGACTTTCTAAGTTCCTCTTTATTCTTATCTGAGTTACAGTTCAAATCGATGTCATCATTTCATCATTTTCTTACCGTAAGATATTAGAAACAGCAACTCAGAAGGAAAAGGGAAGTATTTAGAAAAACTTAAGAGTCATCAGAAATAATAGCTGACCCCAAGAATGAAGATAAAAAGAACTAAAACTAAACAAAAACATAGAAAAACAGAGAGCCCGAGGATGCTTGGTATGGGATTTATTAACAGTATTTCTCACTGCCCTAGAAGCCCCTGTTAGAATAGGAATGGGTGTTTGTAATGATCACTGAACCATTCTTTGTGTGTGCCAAAGTCGGGTTGGATCACGTTTTGAATTTTTTTTTGGCCAAAGAAGCAGAGAGGTAAAATTGTAGATATTTTGCCTTTAAGAGAATGCAGTGTGTTGGAGCTTCTTGCCATCAGCAATTTCTTGGGCCAGCACAGACGGTGTTCTGGTAGATGGATGGAGGTCCTGAGTTATGATCTCCTTTCCTACCCCAGAAAGCTGGCTTAACAAACCAGAAGAAAATATAGATTCTTTTCACTCCCTTTTCTTATGAAGTTGGAACCTAGCTCAAGCCCCATCATTGAATTATTCCCTGTGTTCAGTTTTTTTCTGGGGCCCTTCTCGACACATTCCAAAGGCCTTCAGATGCCCCCAAAGCTCTCAGTAAGCCCTAAAGACTTCTAAGACCTAATTCCTCCAAATCTTTGGGTTTTAAGTCAATAACTGTAGATGAAAAAGCCACAGACATTTCCTAATTTAAGAAACGTCTGATTTCAAGGTTGCTCTCACCCAAGCTCTCCAGCTGCAGCTCTGTCCACCCCAGAGAGACCAGACCCCACAGTCTTTCAAGGTCTGCACCCAAGCGGGATGGAGAGGAGGGCAGGGGCCCCTCTCCTCCTCATCCTCTCTGGGCAGGCTGTCTACACTGCATTCCTAATGTGCACTTTGACCTTCCTTCACATCCTCTCCATTTTCCTCTCTGCTTTTTAGAGCTTCTTTCTAAGTAAGTTGGGATAAGTGGGTAGGAAGTGGGCCAAACAGAAACTTCAGTTACCTGGAAAATCCACGTATGAGGAATGGCTCATTCTCTGACCAGCTAAATAAATAGAGCATCATTGGTCATCCACTGTATGTGAAGATTTATGTTTCACTTGATTATTTCTTTTAGATTTAATTTTGTCACGGTGGGGCATACTAAAAGCCCTGACTTCAGCATTACACAGTGTCTCTGTGTAACAAAAACATTTGTATGCCCTTGATAGTTTGAAATAAAAAAATAATAATTTTCTCACCAAAAAGAAATGTCAATGATTTCTCAACAGACATAGATTACAGTAAGAATCGAGGAATCCGTACTGTGACTCTCAGATACTGCATTTTACAGGGTATATAAATGTTGGATTAAACATCATCAATTTTTTTTTAATTTCTTGACCATAAGAGTCCCAGAGATGAAGAGTTTGGAGGGTTTTTCTGAATTTTTGATGAAGCGAGGTAATGTTAGGTTGATGTCGAAAAAATGCAGGACTCTAAACCAATTATCTGCAAATATAAGAACTACTTCTCTCGGAAGGCAGTCAGGATTTCTTATTCAGGCGAGACGAAGACCCTGTTGTTTTCCTTGTGTCGTCTCAGCATTTCTGGCTGAACACAGAAGTGCAGAGAGGTACAAAACTGCAAGCAGAAATAACAGAGAAAGCACCGATGATGGAGCCCAGGCAGTTGCTCCTTAAACCAGCGGGATGTATTTATCTCTGCCTGGTTGTGCCGCGCTTCCCAGGATATAATCAACTCCAGCGTGGCGTGAGTCGAGGAAGGGGAAGACTATCTATTAGGTTCTACTTTTGCTGTATGCCTGGTTCCTTCCCTAGGTTGTTTGTTTATGCTGCACAAGAACCCCAGAAGGAAGGTATTATTATGATCCCTATTGTTTGAACAGGGAAAGAAGGACCAAAGAGCTTCTGCAACTTGCTCACGTCCACACAGGTGAGCTGCAGGACCAAATTTCCAGTCTAATTTGGATCCAGAGCTCGTGGCTGTCCCTCGACGCCAGCTTGCAGGGCTGAGTCAGCACTGCACAGTGGCGTGGGGGAGACCACCTGCTCCCCACCTGCCTGTCCCGTGCCTCGCAGGGACAGCGGGATGGGAGAATGCCCATAGCTGTTCTGTTTTAGGTGTGTTCTTCCGGAAGCATGTCCTGGGAAACACCACCTAGCCTCTCGAGATGCTCCTTGATAAAAAGGTTCTCTGATCAAGTGTAAACACTGCATTTTTATGTCCACAAGTATATTACTGCTTCTGAAAAACCCCACAGTAAAGAAACTTTGAAAACTTGTCCCTAATTTAGTTTTCTTCTAACACTTATTAACCTGTGGAACTGGTGTTCTGTGGAATATACCTTAGGAAATGCTGTTTTAGGTGGGTCTGTCGCAGTTTGGGATGTGAGCTCCTCCAGGGCAAGGGTGTCATTTACCTTCAGTATCTTCAGTGCCTGTCACACGATAGGGCCCTATATTTGCTAAAGACGTGACTTGTGAGTAAACAAACTAATGCCATGTGTCACTCCAGCTACTGCAGACAGTTCCGCTGGAGATGAACGGGCAGCACAGACCTGTGCTTACCCAGGGCCTAAGGGGAAGATCCTTCATCCTTCAGGACCTGTGATGTCTAAAGACACCCGAGTCACCTCCTGTCTTCTGAGATACATGTGAATCCTGATTGATCCTCACACTGGGCTGGAGGAAGATGGAGCGGAAACGAGAGAATGACCATTTATTAAATGTCTGCAAAACGGCAGGCAATGGGAAGGCACTTTTTAAGATGTTATTTTATGTAATCTTCATGTCAGCCTTATAAAGTGAATCTTACTGGCCCCGCCTTTAGAAGTGATAACACAAACTCAGAGAGGTTAAGGAACTTGCCAAGATACATACCTGGATAAACATGTCAGAGTTGGAATCCGGGTCAGTCTGACTCCAAAATCCACATGTACCCTACCCCACCTCATACTGCCCGAAGGTAGTATGGGTTTGAATGGAATACAGTGACAGCATTATTTCCTCTGAGATTTTAATATGCTTGAAGTATGTTGTCAATATTAATTCATGATAATTGTTAGAAGGAAGCCCACAGACTTGACTCAATCACTTCCATTTTGGTTGTGGGCTCCTTTCATTTTTTTATTTTAAAACAAAACAAAATAAGTCATTTTCTACCGTTCTCAAGCCCGGGGTTGTAAGCTACGGGACAGTGCTTTGCAGGTGTGTAAGTCGCGTTACCGCGCTGCTGTTGTGGGTAAAGCCTCCTTGTTCATTTCTTAAACTTCGTTGTTTGCGCCCATCTTTCAAAGGCAGGAAGACCTCCTGACTTGTTTTAGAGGGGCTGGCCAGAACTGGCCGTCTCTGATTAAAGGCCTAAACCAACCTGGAGAAAATCATACCACGTTCAACACACATTTCTGTCTGCCAGGCAATGTCTGAAGGTGTCTATGGGGGTAATTACCCAGGGAAAAGATAGGCCAGAAAAACCCAGAATTGGGTAGATAAATGTTCTTCCAAACCAGAGAAATGAATCATTAGCAGAAAGGAAACCAGAAGAGTCAGCATACCTTAAATTTTAGGGTTTTCGTGAATCAATGAAGAGACCAATTAAAACTAGAGAAGCGTTTTAAAGAGAATAACCAAAAAATATTTGTGAGATAAAAATGTGATGGAATTAGAAAATGCAAATTCACCAAGTAGTTTCATTTCTTCAGATGGTTCTTATAGATACGTACCTGCTGATGAGGATTGTAAATGATATAAAACCAATCATAGCTAATATTAATGAGCTTTTACAATGTGCTGGGTATACATTAATCACTTGACATGTATTATCTCATTTAAAACTTGGAAGTCCTGGCAAACAGTGCTTGCCCTTCTGAATGGTAACTGTGACCAAATCTGGGGAGCCATCGCTCCCTTTAGCAGGGCAAGTGTCCTCTCTATTTTATACCTGGCTGGCTTCACTCACATATGTTACCTGCCTTGCCTGGGTAGACATTTTGGGTTTTTCATACCTGCTCTACATCTTTTTTTTTTTCATCCATAAACCAATTTTTTTTATTTCAGCATATTATGGGGGTACAGATGTTAAGGTTATGTATATTGCCCTTGCCCCCCTCCCCCCTCGAGTCAGAGCTTCAAGCGTGTCCATCCCCCAGACAGTGAGCATCGCACCCATTAGGTATGTATACACCCATCCCCTCCTCCCTGCTCCCATCTGCCCGACGCCCGATAAATGTTATTCCTATATGTCCAATTAGTTGTTGATCAGTGAAACCAATTTGCTGGTGAGCACATGTGGTGCTTGTTTATCCATTCTTGGGATACTTCACTTAGTAGAATGGGTTTCAGCTCCATCCAGGAAAATACAAGAGGTGCTATATCACCGTTGTTTCTTATAGCTGAATAGTACTCCATGGTGTACATATACCACATTTTATTAATCCACTCATGTACTGATGGGCACTTGGGTTGTTTCCACATCTTTGCAATTGTAAATTTTTGCTGCTATAAACATTCGAGTGCAGGTGTCTTTTTTATAGAGTGTCTTTTGTTCTTTTGGGTAGATGCCCAGTAGTGGGATTGCTGGATCAAATGGTAGATCTACTTGTAT
>CAUYRT010045013.1:0-26887 GCA_963574885.1 Lepilemur ruficaudatus | reverse complement strand
GCCTTAGGGGTAGTTGCTATGTCACTAGGGGACCCCAGTATTCTGGGCAGCAAGCACACCCCCAAGGCTCCCATTTTCAGAACAGCTCCCCACAAGACCCCGTCTCTACTAAAAATAGAAAGAAATTAGCTAGACAACTGAAAATATATAGAAAAATTAGCCGGGCATGGCGGCGCATGCCTGTAGTCCCAGCTGCTTAGGAGGCTGAGGCAGAAGGATCGCTTGAGTCCAGGAGTTTGAGGTTGCTGTGAGCTAGGATGACGCAACAGCACTATAGCCCGGGCAACAGAGTGAGACTGTATCAAAAAAAAAAAAAAAAAGAGATGCATGATTGTATTAGAGACAAGTTTGACCCACAATTGTATTAACTGTTTAAAACCTCATGGACTATAACCTAATGTTCTAATTTTAAGCTCTCAGTATAAACACATGATTTACATATTTCCATTGCAACCTGGCTGCGGAGTTGATCTGTAATCTCATTATGTTTTCACTGAATTCTGGCATTTACCTATTCATGCTGTATCTGAATACACACATATTGAGCAAACATATTATTCTTTTAATTATAAGTATTACTAAACTTCCTCCACTTTTCATTGGAAAACCAAGTGAAAAACCAATATGTAAATGAACAACTCACTTGAGACTTGGACATTTTCTGAAGCCCTTAGACCCAGCCAGCAACTCGAATATTTGCTCTGCTGTGATGGTCTCTGGTCAAGGATAAAGTGTTGATCTTGGTACATTTACTTCCTTCCCTCGTAGGAAATATTTTATCCCAGGAAGCCAGGACCTGAGGATTAAAGAAACTCACTGCTATAATAAACTGTGAGTGTAACAGATTTTCTGAGTTGTGTGAGTCCTTATATGTATGTGTGTTTTAGATACACACACATACACACACATGTATGTAGAATTATCTAAAACTTAAGTGTGATTTCTTCAGGTGGTAGGTTAATATAATAATTTAAAGAAAAAATACATATTACTTGATAATTGATTTTATAATAAACACATAATTATTTTATAGTAAATACCAACAACAAAATTATCTTCATTAAATTGTGGAATTTTGCCAAAACTATCTTCAAAACTAATCTTCATTTAGAGAGAGACAGTTATAAGGAGAAAGGGGGAGAAAAAGTCAAGAATGAGAAATTTTTAAAAGCCTGAAAACTCCAGAGAAACAGGTATAGAAAGTGGAATACTATTTGCAAATCTGTTTTGGGTACCTACTATGTGCTGGACATGTTTACTATATGAGTAGTTACTGTTGATTTTTCTTTTAACAGATGGGAAAAGGATCTCAGAGAGGTTGAGAAACTTGCCCAAGTTCACACAGTAAGTACAGAATCCAGACAAAAACGTAGGTCTGCCCAAATCCCAAGTCCGTATTCTCTTTTCTCTGCATCAAACTTACCTGCAGGTGTTCTGACTGCTTACCTGAAAAACCTCAAGAATCATTTAAAACACATGAGTAATAATAAAACAGTTCAGTAAGGAAAGGAAAAAAATATTTCTTGAATTAGCTGTTTTTCCACCTACCAGAAAAAAAAAATAACAAAAATTTCAAGCAGAAAGAAAAGCCATTTGCAGCAAAAGTATAAATGATCTGGGAATAAAGATAACAAGTAATGTCCAGACCTACATGAGTATTTTAATGTCTTGTCTACCTAAATTATTGCAAAGATTTAATGTAATTTCAGACCAAATTGCAAGGGAATCCACGTATATAACACTATGCAGATATCAACAAGGCTTTGTACCAAAATCAGTAATGGTGGAACAATTTTCCATATAAAGTTAAGTTTTTTTTCTTTTTTTCAGCCAGAAAAAGGAATTCAGAGTTAAGTTTTTTTAAAAAGCAAATTATAAACTGCTTATTCACTGTCATCACATTTTTATAATAAAACAAATCACAGAAACATACGGAAAAGGAAATAAAACAAAATGTTAACAATGTGTATCTCTGGGTATCAGGATTTAGGATGGGGGACTGTCCCCTTACGTATGAGAAGGACCTAAAAAGGAAGAGCCTAGAGAAATATACAGTAAGTTGGAAGACCAGAGGGGCAGACACAACTTTCATAATAAGCATTTCACCTTAGATTTCTTTGGATTCTAGTAATTTCAAACCGATTTTCATTGTTGTGGAAACATTGAGAGGGGGTGATTCAGAGGACAGAGGAAGTTGGAAAGCAGCTTTTAAAGAAGGCAGTAACGTCATCTATGAGAAGTCAGTGAGCTTTAAAACACCAACGCCCTCCAAAACCCAAAGACTTCTGAAACTCCAACTCCCACAAATCTCTTGGCTACCAATGCCTACCCACATCATACCTAAAATATAGATCACACAGCCACCCCAGATCATTCTGATTTTGAATCCTACTATCACTGTCTGTCCTATCAAGACCCAAACACTCGGACCCTCCAAGACAAGAAACAAGGCTGCCCCAAACAATGACCTCCCCACAAGGCCACCTCACTCACTGACCACCCCCAAGGATGCACCAATCACTGACCTCCCTCCTCCCAACTATATCCAAACATTGATATAAGCCAAGAACATCTTAGTCACTGACCTCACATCTCGGACACTCAAATTAGTGACCAATCTCCCAAGCACATCCCAAGGATTCGCCTTTTTCCAAGGATGCTTCAGTTGCTGACATCATCTCTTTCTCCGAGGCTACCCCAAGAACTGAGCTTCTTAGGCACTGACACACCCCCAGACACCCCAACTTCCTTCAAGGGAACCCCAATCAATGACCCCAAGAACATCCCAATGACTAAACCACTCCCTAAGTCACGGCAATCACTGATCTGCCTTCTGTCACGCCAATCACTGACTGCCACCCCAGTCACTAACCTCCCCTACAAATTCTAACCCCAAGAACTAACATTCTTCTCCAGGCCACCCCAATCCTTGACCACTCTCAGGCCGCCATCATTCCCCTGCCATCCCGCCTCTCCACAATGGCTTGCTACTGTCACGGACTCCCCACAGACACCCCTACCATAAATCCCAAATCTCCTCAAATCCAGCTCCTGATTCCGCTGCCTGAATGTGAAACTGAAACCCGTTAAAAGATCCCTTAGCTCACCGGCTGGGTCGAAAGAGCCACGATCCGTCACTACTGCATCAGACTCACAAGCCCCGGTGCTCCACCTCACTGGTCAAGTTTAACCTCCGTAGCCTCCGAGTCTGCAGGCTGCCAACCACCACCTGGGGCAGATTCGGTTCAGTTTTCGGGTCCTTTAGACAAAGACACTGAGAAATAGTATGGCAGCGCCCTTTAACGAATTTGGGGACCGCCATCTTGGAAAGTTGGCCATACAACCGCTTTCCCCACCCAAGATAACCATTGGTCCCCGTGAGTCAGTCGCAAGCCCCGCAATCGGCGACGCGCAGGCGCAAGCCCCGCGGGTCCAGTCCCCTTCACAAGATGCACCAAACCCAACATGGCCGCCTCAGCTTTGCCTCTGGTATGTATGAAGCTGCGCATTACAGCGGGCGTGGCCATCTTGATGAAGGTGTACATATCCGTACAGAAAAGAGCGCTCTTCTTTAAGGGTAAGGAGCAAGTGAAACGGCCTCCGGGAATGCTTCTGGAGGATAATACAGGGTTTGGAGATTATTGTGGGCAGAGTCAGCCCAACCTGTTGAAGGAAAAGATGTATCCCAGCCAGGATTACTGGTGGGGGTTGGGTGTGTCAACGGACAAGAAGCCAAACTCTGTAAAATAATTTTAAGGAGGTTTATTCTGAGCCAAATTTGAGGACCATGACCTGGAGCCACAGCCAAGAAGCCTTGAGAAAGTAAACTCACAGTGGTTGGGTTACAGTTTGATTTTATACATTTCAGGGAGGTGGGTTACAGGTAAAGTCATAAATCAATACATGGGAGGCGTACATTGGTTTGGCCTGAAAAGGTGCGCCATGTCGAAATGAGGCTTACAGGTTATACGTGGGTTTTGCCGGAGCCAGCCGGCGACGTGTGGCACTTGGAGTCAGGGGTGAGGATAAGAAAAAAAGAGAGACACAAAGATGGGAACGGGAGGACAGAGTCCATAAAAAGACTTCTGTGCCATGTTTATTTTAGAGGCTGTGTTTATACAGAAGAAACAGAATTGAAAAAACATTTGAGTAAGTGTCTACGTGCAGAAGCACACATACCACATTTCTTTTAGCTATACAGGGGTCGTTAATTACCATCACCAGCCCTTTGTCCTGTCAAGCCTGCAAGTATAATCACTTTCCCTTATCTACTTTCCCCAGCCTGGGATCCCAGGGCAGGAGACTCTCTGGAGCCTGTGAGGCTGTCTTCCAGCTGTAAATAACTTTTCTGCTTTCTCAAGCTTGAGACAAAAGGACATTCTACTACTTATTAACTATTCTACTTAATCAAGCCTATAATGTGGAATACTTGGTGCATCTCAGATGAGAGAGCTATGCCTCAGGGGTAGTTGCTGTGTCACTAAGGGCCCCCGGTATTCTGGGCAGCAACACACACCCCGAGGCTCCCGTGTGCAGGACAGCTCCCAACAGGGTTTAAAGATTCTTTGACTTGTAATTGGTTGAAGACATGAAGCTTTTCTAAAGGCTTGTAATGTTTCAAGATAAGGAGGTCTGTTAATCAGAGACAAGCCACCAGACATATATTAGTTGTGTAAATTAAGGACCTGAAGGTTTGTCTTGCATAGCTTTAGGCCTGTTAAAGGGTGACAAAGGGTGTCTCCAAGAAGGGAGGGGGCATGATGTGGTGTCTAACCTCCCTGCTAAGGCAGGCAATTTAGTTTTAGGATAACCCCTTGGCCAGGAGGGGGATTCAGTCAGTGAGGGGGGGAGGAGACTTAAGATTTTATTTTAGTTCACAGGGTAGATAATTCATGATTATTGTCCAAGAATGTTCTATTAATAAATAACGCTTTACTCTCTGCTGTCCATCCTCTCCCAAGGACTCCAACTGAAAACTAATACCTAATGTTTAAGTGTATATAGTTTTTGAACAGGGATCTATTCCAAGCGTAATAATTGCATTATCTTACACAATACTCTAAAAGCTATAGGTGGTAGACATAAATATTACCCTCACTTTGCATATGAATAAAGGTTTAGAAAAGCTGTCTCTTAGAATTCATGTTTCCTCACAACTTCACCCATCTGATCTCTGCCCATCTTAGGGGTGAATAAAAATCTTAGTTTTAATTCATATTTTATAAATTGCCTATTTGCTTCAGGTTTTTTCTATTTTAGATTGGTTGTCTTTTTCTTAATCATATTGTGGATACTTATACCTGTTACTTCTACTCCCATTCCCCCTACCTCTAAATTTGCCTATTCTGGACATTTCATATAAATGCAATAAGATAATATTTAATCTTTTGTGATGAGCTTCTTTCACTTAGGATATCTTCAAAGTTTATTTATGTTGTAGCATGTTTCAGTACTTCATTCCTTTTTATACCTCAATAATATTCCATTGTATAAATATAGTACATTTTGTTATTGTGGAAAACCTGGCAGGTGCTCACATCGCGGGTGGAGAAAGATTTCTCACACAGAGATTAAGGTATATAAACGTAAAATTTATTTTATCCTTTAGAAGGACAGAGAGGATGCGAGGGAGGGAGTCAGCAAGGGAGGGAGAGAGAAAAGGTGGCAGGAGAGAGACGACAGTAGCTAGGCCAAGTGGCTTGTTGCTTTTATGGGGAGGAAGAGAAAAATAGTTAATTGTTGTGAATTGCTGTATCTGCTCCTCCTTTTCTTAACCACAAGCAGATAATGCAATCTGCTGTGTGAAACTGCTGCATCCATTCCCTTTGCTTTAGGGATAAAGTCACCTTGCCCTCAAGATATGATTTTGGGCTGGATTCGCATCTTGAGATTGTCCCCTATGCTGTCATCTAGGAACTGCTGAGGAACTACTCCAGGCTATAGAAACAGATGCTAAAAGGCAGTTTTAGTCAAGTCTAGCAACTGTAAAAAATATATATTTCCTTTTCTGTCTGCTGGGCTCCTTTGAGATGTTCAGAGCTCCGCAGGGTAACTGTTAGCTAGGTGGAGAGGGTGCAGAACTGATTTATTTCGCTCACAAGACCCACTGTCCTTTCACATTTTATTTTTCCCTTCTCCAGCTGATGGATATTTGAGTTGTTTCTTTCTGAGGCTATTATAAATAATGCTGCTATAAACATACATTTAAAATTTTTTGTATGGACATATGTTTTCATTTCTCTTGGATATAAACCTAGGAGTTGTGAACCAAAATAAAACTTTAAGGCTCACCCCTCCCCCACCGGCTGACTGAATGGACCCCCTCATGGCCAAAGGAATATCCTAAAACTGAATTGCCTGCCAGGAGGAAGGGGGTCAGGACAAAGCTTCATGTCTTTAACCAATTACAAGCCAAAAAATCTTTAAACCTACCTATAACCTGTAAGCCCCCGCTTCGAGGTGGCCCACCTTTTTGGGCCAAGCCAGTGTATGCCTCCCACATATTGATTTATGACTTTACCTGTAACCCTTGCCTCCCTGAAATGTATAAAAGCAAACTGTAACCTAACCACATCGAGCCCACTTGCTCAAGGCTTCTTGGAAGTGGCTCCGACACATGGTCCTCAAATTTGGCTCAGAATAAACTTCTTTCAAATATTTCAGAGTTTGGATTTTTCCATCCAGAGTGAAATTCCTGGGTCATATGATCAGTATATTTAACTGTTTGAGAAACTGCCAGATTATTTTTCAAAGTGGTCGCACCATTTTATATTCCCACCAGCAGTATATGAGGGTTTCAATTCTTCCTGAGCACTTGTTATTCCATATCAGTGGAATAACATAGTATGTACTCTTTTTCTCTCTGGCTTCTTTTCCTCAGAATAAGGTTGTTGAGATTTATATATGTTGTTGCATGCATCTATAGCTTACTCTTTTATTATTGCTGAGTAGTAATGCATGGTATGGTCACACCACAGTTTTCTTATCCATTTATCTATTGATGGACACTTGGACTGTTTCCTGTTTGGGGCTATTAGGACTGAAGGTGCTATGAACAGTTTTGAGAGTCTTTGTGAGAACACATTTCATTACTCTTGAGTAACCATCTAGGAGTGGAAATTTGGCGTCACAGGGATCTTGCTTTTATTTTGCAATTCTGTTAGTCAAATTGTTTTGCAAGGGTTTTTACTCTTTTCACAGTTCTGACATTTTAAGTAAAGTGCGTACTTCTGAAATAGATTTTTCATTTGGGAGCACTGTCTGTAGTTTATCATGAAGGGAGTGTCAAAACAACTCTCTTACCAACACAAACACTCACTGGACACAGAAATTTCCTTTTCATTCTTCCAATGGTTTTATATCTTAATTTTGGTTGGATCACATTTAGAATTTACATTATGATACGTATGTAAACACTACTTATAGTTCAGCCATATAATATACTATAATTGCTTTTCCTTTATTGCACAATATTTTATTGTCCCTGGAGTTATCTCAATTATTCCTTTCAGAATTTCTGGCTTTGGTTTTCAGAAAGCCCCGCCCTTAATATTGGTTCCACCGCCGCCCCGCCCCCAAAAGGGAAGCCTGTATCGCCCCTAAGAAAAATCCCGCCTCCTTTATTGGATTCCCTCTTCCCATTGGCTCGTGACTACTCTCTTCCCCTGTGCTGGGCGGTGACCATGTCCCGCAAATATAAACTAGGTTCCTCTCAGGCGTTGTTTTTTCTCCAACCTTTGACAGCATGGCCGCTATCCCTATGCCGCAATTGCTTTTCCAGACCTTTCTGTGTCCTCAAAATCTTCCTCCTGTCCTCCACACGTACCCAGAAGCGTTCCGCCGTAATCGCCTATCGGCCTCTTTGCTCTTTTTCCTCGGCCGAGAAAGGGTTAACATATGTACGGACATCCGACTTCTAAGATGGCCGCGCCTACCGTGTCATTTCCCAGTGTTTCTCAGCGCAAAGTGGATCTTCTCTCCCCAGCCCGCCGAGCTCGGCATAGCCCGTCCCATGTTTGTGTCGTGTAAGCTCGAGCCTCTAAGAATCAGGGAACCTGCGGCCGAGGGCTTAAGGTGCGGTGGTTTCAGTGCTTCTTCGCCTTTTCGAACTCTCGCGGGCTACTTGGCCAGTAACGGCCAGTTTGCCTTCTGTACGTCTAGTATTTAAAGATGGCCGCCTCGGGATCCCTTACGAGGTGGGCGCCGACATATTACCAGGGCAAAGACAAGCCAGAAATCCAGTCGTCTGTGCTCCGTACAAACACTTTAGACCCTCGGCGGCCGCCGTAGGCCGTCTGGGAGGCTGGGCTAGAGCCCGGAAGTGGAAGAATTCTCTACCTAGGAGGTCCCGGTGGCTTCACGAAAAAAAATCAGGTTAGTGTGTGGGTCTCTGTGTGGAACAGGATAAGGGGACGAGGGTGTGGGTGTCCGTGTCATGTGGAGCTGTGGCGTTCGTCGGGGGAGCGAAAGCAAGTGGGAGTTTGTGACCGAGGTGTCTGTGGTTAGGGCGGTTAGGAGTCAGTCCTCAGGGATTCCGAGGATCAGTGATTTAAAGGGTCTGTCGAGATCGACGATGGAAAGTCTGTAGTCAGGGTCACTCTTGTCTGTAAGGCTCAGTGATTGAGGACTGGCGTGGGGAGTAGCTTTGTCAGTGAAAGCGGTGTCAGATTCGGATTCCGGATTTATTATAGTTTGTGGCTCGGTGAGAGAGAAGCCGAGGCTCATCAAGGTCGGTGAACCCGGGTGTGTGGTCCAGGTTTCGGGATTGTGACCAAGGGAGTGTGACCAGTGTTTAGGGAGGGCCAGATGTGTCAGTCATTGGGAGACTTGTGCAGGCTGAAGCTTTGGCTGTCCAAGGACCCTGGTTGGTGTGTGTGTTCAGGTTCAACGTTACATATCCCTTCTGCCCTTTACATTTCTTTGCAAGTACTAGTTTATAAGTCTCCTTTGGCTTCTCACATTTCTTCTTTCTCTTGTCCCCCTAGATAGGAAGGCTTTGGGAAGATCAGGATTAATCAAACCTAAAAAGGTAAAGTGTCTGTTAAAGAAAAGGATTTTGTCCTTCTTCCTGCAAGTGTACTGTGTGAATGTATGTATGTACACGAACAAGTAAATATCTATCAGATTCATTCTGTCGCAAGTAAAATAACACTTCCCTTACCCCAAAATATGTTCCCCAGTGATGACTTTTTGTAACATTTTTGTGCATTTCAATTTTCATTTTTCTATGCTTGATTTTCACAGTTCAGATAAACTATGAAACATTGGTATAATTTTCCATATTTAATTTTATATCATAAACGTTCATATAGTAAACATAATTTTTGTTTAACAATTGTTTTTAAAAGATTTCTGTAATAATATACCATCAAGAGGCAAATATGCACCATTATGACTGGAATCATTAAGTATATGCATATATTTAGATAGAATTTCAATAATTAAAAAGTTCAGTTATCACTTTTAAGAACAGATTATGATTCCAAGAGTGTTGCTCTCTCACCCTCATTCCACCTTGATTTTTAACTTTTTCCTCATTATAAATGGTGTGTTTTTATTTTTGACCTTCTCTTCTAATTTATTGTTACATAGAAGAGCAGTTAGTTTTAAAAAATATGTATATTGTTTCTGGTCACTTTACTGAATGCTTATTAAACTTTTCTGTCCTCCAACATTTTGTTACATATTTTTTTTTTTTACTGATGCAAAATATTTATTCCAAGTTAGTTATTTTATGCAGTAGTTTCCCCCCTTAACAGACCTGTGATAACCACATCTTTTAAATCTGTAAATAATGTTATCAAAATAATCTTAATCTTTGAAATCTTACAAAAATTTATATTTTACAATCCACTCTGAATATCAAGGCTGCAAGAATGACACAACATTTGTTATATCCAAATATTTTACAGCTGTACCAAAAAGAAAAAAACAAACAAACAAAAACCCACATATGCTTGGTTAAGGGCTAAAGTTACCTGAGCAGCCAAAAATAAAATAAAATATCCAAATTATTAGCATTAATTTAATACAATTATAACTTCAGTAGTCACTTTGTCATTGACAATGATTACTTGAGCATGGGGGTGAGTGCCCCAGGGGCTGGTAGTAGAAGCTGTTGCTGCAGACTGGTGTCTCCTCTCTGCACTGCCAGCTCCCACCTGTGCATCACCCCATGTGTACTGTGTATGTGTGCGTGTGTATTAAAGAGTATTACAATTGAATACCTGTATGCCTGCCACCTAGATTTATTTTATTGTGTTTCCTTTATCTGTATCTGTGTGTGTGTGTGTGTGTGTATCGCCCCCTCTACTTATCATTAATTCATCCTTTAAAATATTGTTTTGGTTTTTTGGTGCATTTCAAAGTAAGTTGCAGACATTCATACATTTGCCCCTAAATATTTCAGTAAGTATGTAATAATTAAGTTCTACTGATAGCTTTTTCTAATAGCAGCTTTATTATTCACATACCATATAATTCACCTATTTAAAATGTACAATTTAGTGGCTTTGTGTATATACAACCATCACCAAAGCGAATTTGTCACCTCAAAAAGAAACCCCATACCCCTTTCACTACCACGCCTGATCCTTCCTTGCCCCCCCATCTCTGAGCAACCACTAATCTACTTTGTGTCTATAGATTTGCCTATTCTAGACATTTAATATAAATGCTGTCATATGATATGTGATCTTCTAGGACTGGCTTCTTTCATGTAGCGTAATGTTTTTAAGGTTTGCCCATGTTGTAGCATGTATCTGTACTTCATTTCTTTTTATACCTGAATAATAGTCCATGGTATGAGTATAGCACATTTTGTTTATTCCTTCATCAACTGATGGATATTTGGGTTGTTTCCCCTTTTGGGCTATTATAAATAATGCTGCTATAAATGTTTGTGTACAAGCTTCTGTATGGACGTGTTTTTATTTCTCTTGTATATAAGCCTAGGAATGGAGTTGCTAAGTCATATGGTAAATATGTTTTACTGTTTGAGGAACTACCAGACTGTTTTCCAGTTAACATACCCACCAGCAATATTTGAGGGTTTCCAGTCCTTCCTGTATTTACTAACATGTTATTTTGGGGGTTTTTTAGTTACAGCCATTCTAAAGGTTATGAAGTGGTATCTTACTATGGTTTTGATTTGCATTTCTCTGAAGAATTAATGATGTTGAGCAGCTTTTCATGTGCTTATGCTATGTATAACTTTGAGATATATCTGTTTTCACTAAGTGCAGCTTGTTAATATTTTTAATATTAGCAACTATATAGTATCTCATTGGATGTGTGTACTTTTACTCATCCAATTAATCCTCTATTACTAGACCTAAATAATATTTTTACATCAACTTTGCATGTATATGCCACTAGTTCCTTTGCAAAGATTTCTAAAGTGGATTTGGGATTTTAGTAATATCTCTCTTAAAAGCAGTCAATACAAAGTGTTAAACTATTCCCAAAATTGTTTAGTCATTTAAAACTGATAAAGAAGTATGCATGTTTTGGAATGCTGTCAGTTTTTAGATATAGGTTCTATAATCAGCCATCTGACTAAAAACTTACTTTTGATGTATGTGCAATTGAATCTGTGAAACTCTAACTCATCCTTAGTCATTGGGAAACATAATTTGTTTCCTCTTCTCTAGTATTGATTATTCTTACTTGATTCTTTATCAAATTAATTGGGTAGCATTTCCAGAATAGTTAAGATAATGGTGATGATACCGCTTATCCTTGCCTTGCTCTTGACTTTAGAGAAGATACTTATATTATTTTACTAAATGTATGTAGGATGTATTTGATTTTTTTTCCTTTATTGAAGTATAGTTTACATATCATGTCTTTACTCCATTTTAAGTGTATAATTAAATGGTTATTAGTAAATTTACCAAGTTGTACAGCTATTCACATAAATCAGTTTTAGAGGATTTCATTCCCCCTATTGAGACCCCTAATTCCCATCCCCAAATACATTTCAAGCATGTATTTGATTTCTTTAATTGAGATGAAATTTATAAGACATTATGAATTTTCACACATGTAATGAAATTAACCATCTTAAAGTCAACAATTCAGTGGCTCTTAGTACATTCACTATGTTGTGCAACCTCCACTTCTGTCTAGTTATACAATATTTTCATCACCCCAAAAAGGAAACCTTGTACCCATTTAGCAGTCACTCCACGTTCCATGTTCCCCCTTCCCCCAGACCATGGTAACCACCAATGTGCTTTCTGTCTCTATGGATTTATCTAATCTGGATATTTCATATAATGGAATCATATAATATGTGACATATTGTGTCTGGTATTTTTCACTTAGCATAATGTTTCTGTGGTTGTGCATTGTGTGCTGCAGTACTCTAACCATTGATAGCCAGGCTGTCTATAACTCTGCCTTAGTCTTCACTTCCTACTTGTACTGAGCCTAGATATTAGCCGGAAGGAAAGCTTAGGGTTGCCTCAAGTCTTTTCTCAGTAGGTATTCTGCCCTATGCATACATGTGGCTTTATAAATTCCCCAGTCTACACGAGTGCTTTCGAATGGCATAATTTCCCCAAGAAACTCTCTTCCCAGCTTTTGTATACTGTGTATTTTTGGACAGTATAGTTAATCTCTAAACCTTAGGTTTATGTTAGAATTGGAAATAAAGATTTATACCTTATAAGGGTGTAATGAAGCAGGCGGTAATGAGACATTTAGGTGAGACAGTGCCTATGCTTTGCTTAGCACACTTGCCATCAGACTAAGGTGTGCCTGCACGTGAAGTATACAACAACTTTCGAACAGGTACACAGACCCACATAGTTTTAAACAAACAAATGTCCAGGTCCTCACCTTCTGTATGTCCTCTTTCTAAAAATTGGTCTCTCTGAGAATCCCTTGATGTTACGGCATCATATTGTTCTGGGTCTCCTTCCCCATCTGCCCCTTCACAGTCACCCACTTCTTCGCAAAAGAAAGACATATTATCTGTCTGTACATCTAGAATCTTATGTTTTATCACCCCAGGGCATAAAAGCTTCTGGGGCCCCAAATAAAGGGACAGTTAGAGATGGCCTTGAGTTAAGGTGAGTGCACAGCAGCAGTGACAGCACCTGGGCTCAGAGAGAATGTATACTCAAAGTGAATTTACTCTTCAGCCCACAGGTCCCGGCGCCAGAACACATCAAGTGAAGGGAGGAAGAGGTTCCCGGACCTGGATATCATCATTTGTGGGGACACCATTACCAAAGACTAAGATTTCTTACCAGAAATTTCGGGCAGTTCAGGAAGAGACTACAGACGCAGCGTCCTAGTTACTGGCCATTTCCTAATAACAGAAGAAAATGATCAAGACCCAGGTGACTTTTGGTTTGTTTTATTCTTTTTCTTCATTAAGGGACTGATTTCTGAAGGACTTTAAAAATCAATTGAATTAAATGGAAAAATATACATTGGTAAAGCAGGATTTGTGCAAAAATAAACTTAGACTCTAACTTCAACATATAGACAAGGTAGGATCAGGAATATATTGTTCATAGATACGGCATCATAGAAATACTTGGTTGTCCCTGGTTCCTGGCACAGAGCTCCTAAAACCCTTGGAATTTCCTGAGTGATAAGGGTGATAGGAGCCTCTTTTGTTCTAATGAGGTGACTCTTGGTGGACCCCTAGATAACTTTAGGATGAAGGCTGGTTGCCAGAAAAACCAAGCCTCAGAGAAGCTTGGAACTTTCAGCCCTACCCACAACCTCCTCCAGGGAGGGGAGAGGGGCTGGAGATTGAGTTCAGTCACCGATGGCCAGTGATTTCATCAATCGTGCCTATGTAACAAAGCCTACATAAAAACCTATAAACAATGGGGTTTGGAGAACTTCCGGGTTGGTGAACACATCGAGGTCCTGGGAGGGTGGTGTGTGCAGAGAGAGCACGGATATCCGCACCATCCCTGCACCGCACCGCACCTTGCCCTGTGCATCTCTTTCATTTGGCTGTTCCTGAGTTGTTCCCTTTATAAAAATCCAGTAATAGTAAGTAAAGTGCTTTCCTGGGTTCTGTGAGCTGTTCTGATGAATTATTGAACCTGATGGTGGGTTGTGGGAAACCCCAAATGTGTAATGAAGTCAACAGAAGGGTGAGTAACCTGGGGACCCCACATCTGTGACTGGTGTCTGAAGTGGGATTGGTCTTGTGAGACTGAGCCCTTAACCTGTGGGGGTCGTCACCAACTCCAAGAGTTGGTGTTGGAATTGAATCAGATTGTTGGACACCTTTTTGGTTGGAGAATTGAAGTGGTTGATGTGAGGGAAATCCCACTCATTTGATGTCAGAAGTGTTGTGAGTAAAAACAGCACAATAGAATTCACAGTGACTGATGTTGAAACATGATGTGTCACAGGAACATCCTGTGGGTTATATTAGCTGTCAGCTTCTGTCTATGATGTCTCTGACAGTTGTCACATCCAGAGAATAACGACAGTTTGATAGTCACAGTATATGCACTAACTGAGAAGAAAGCAGACCAGTTCCTGAGGGGAGTCACTATTACGTGGCACTTAGGTGTCAGGACATTTTTTGAATGGTTCTTCCTAGAGGTAATGTGATAGATGGTGACTTTAACTGTAGCCTTCACATAAATGCCAAAGCAAGGGTCCTCAGAGACCCCTTGGGAACACACCAAGGGAACTCAGTGGACATAGTTCTTCATGGAGCCATAGCAAGGTGACCCAAGAACGCAGTCTTATGGCTGTTAAGGGTCAATCTGGGAATAAGATCTAAATGGCCCAGGAAAATGGAAAGATTGCATGACTTTCTAAGGTCCTGTATGAAGTGTGAACAGGTAGCTGACCTGGTGTTTGAGTACAGATTGGGCAGTAGGGACTTGAAAGTACTATTGTCCGGTAAGGGCATGGGTTGTTGTGATCCAGACTGTTTTCTTTAGAACTTCCCCCTAAGATAGTACACACTCCTTTTTCCATGTTCAAAGTCATTTCTTACCTACTGCTTCCTCCTTTATTACCTTTTTAAATATTTAATCATACAAATGTACATGGATACATTTTACAGGTAAAAAGAAAAACTCCAATGATTACAGAGTATACATAGTAAAAAAGAGTCTCTTTCCTTATCCTCTAGTGCAGCTTTAACAAATGGGTAGTAGTGTATACTTCCTGTCATTGTTACCTGTGTGTACATTTACATCTTATCTGTCTATTAATATATATAGTCATGTGCCATATGATGATGTTTTGGTCAACAGTAGACTTCATATATGACAGTAGTCCCATGAGATAATAGAGCTGAAAATTTCCTGTTTCCTAGAGACGTTGCAACATTGTAGCACAATTACTTCTCTTAAAAGTAAATTTAGTATAAACTAAGTGTACAGTGTTTATAAAGTTTACAGTAGCGTACAGTAATGTCCTAGGCCTTCACATTCACTCACCAACTCACCCAGAGCAATTTCCAGTCCTGTAAGCTCCATTCATGTTAAGTGCACTAGACAGGTGTACCATTTTATCTTTACACCATAATTTTACTGTTCCTTTTCTGTATTTAGATATGTTTGGATATACAAATACTTAAAATTGTGTTATAATTGCCTACAGTGTTCAGTACAGTAACTGCTGTACAGCTTTGCAGCCGTGGAGCAACAGGCCATATTATATAGCCTAAGTGAAGTGTGTAGTAGACTATGCCGTCTAGGTTTGTGTAAGTACCCTCTGTGATGTTCACACAATGATGTAATTGACTAATGACATATTTTTCAGAATGTATCCCTGTCAAGTGATACATGACTGTGTGTATATATATATGTGTATATATATATTTATTTACAGAAGTATCTATCTTAACCCTTAGATCCTTGGATATTACCTTTCTATTGTATCTCCTCTTTTATAAACTAGATTGGTAAATGCTAGACCTCAACTATCCTCCATATTTATTAATCTGTCTTTTATATATTATATCATTTTATCCTTGTGCTGCCTTTTGGGTAGTTTCTTCATATGCATTTACCAGTTCACTAATTATCTCTTTGTGCTGCTAACACACTTGGCAATGTAAATATAAGTAATTTTAAAAACATGTGTGTTAATGGTTTTCAAGTAATATGTATTTTCTTAGTCTGCTTAGTAATACTTAATATTCTCTTGTTCCTTGGACATATTATAGAAAGATTCTTTTATTCCTCCTAGCATATAAAATATACTTATTTAATATGCAGTATCTTGCTATTATAGTATCTGGAGTTTCTTCATCTTTGATTCTGATAATGAGTACAAAGATTAATGGTGAATGTAGGAATATGCTTTATTCATACTGATACTGTTATACTGTTACAATACATTTAGTGCTTGGCAAATACGTGCTAAAAAAGAGGATTAGCAAGAGCATTAAATGATTGGTTCTTACAGAAACTTCTGATTTATTAATTGATGAATGATTGTACAATTACTGAATATTTTGCTAGAGATAGATTTTGAATATAGACAGATTTTGGAGATGGGTTTTGCTTTTATCACAATACATTTTTTAAAAAAATCAGGCCGGGCTTGGTGGCTCACACCTGTAATCCTAGCAGGGAGGCCGAGGCGGGAGGATCGCTCAACGTCAGGAGTTCGAAACCAGCCTGAGCAAGAGCGAGATTCCGTCTCTACTAAAAATAGAAAGAAATTAATTGGCCAACTAAAAATATATAGAAAAAATTAGCCAGGCATGGTGGCACATGCCTGTAGTCCCAGCTACTCGGGAGGCTGAGACAGGAGGATTGCTTGAGCCCAGGATTGCTGTGAGCTATTCTGACACCATGGCACTCTAGCCTGAGGAACAGAGTGAGACCCTGTCTCAAAAGTAAATAAATAAAATAAAATAAATAAAAAAAATCACAGCACCTAGGTATATAGATGCAGCCTATATAGTGAAAATGACAAGAACAATGTCCTTCACATTCCATGTCAATAAAAGAAAAACACTTCATATTAAGCAGGACTCTGTTTTTACAGGAATTGCTGACACTGGAGGATGTGGCTGTGGAGTTCACCTGGGAGGAGTGGCAGGTCCTGGCCCCTGCTCAAAAAGACCTGTACCGGGACGTAATGTTGGAAAACTATAGCAACCTGGTGTCAGTGGGTGAGGACAGTGCCCCATGTTGCTCAGAGGGTACCCAGTCATTGTCCTTTCCTTCCTGAGCTTCTGAAAGCTCCAGAGGGCCCATGGAGCTCTGAAGTGGTAGACTTTTCAGTCTCTTCTCTGGCCCCAGATAAGAGAATATAATGTGCCCCTTTTTGGGAGAAAAGCCTTTCCTTTACAGACATGTAAATTATGTAGTTCCTAAAATAGAACATCTTCCCATGTTGATGGACCACAGCTTAATTCAATGAGCCTAAGTCTTCTGTCTTTTCCCATGAACAGGGTATCAAGCCAACAAGCCAGATGTACTCTCCCAGTTGGAACGAGGAGAACTATGGACAGCAGAAAATGAAATCCACAGTCGAATCTATCCAGGTGAGTGGGTGAGAGCCAGCAAGGAGGGTGGCAGAGCAAGTTGCATGCTAGTTGTTTTAGAAGCACCTCAGCCATGAGGGGGTCTGAGGGTGTGTGAATAGAGCCTCCACGCATTCCTCTTCACACACAAGAGCTCTTTTAGGTATTTAGAGAAGTGTCTGCCCTTTTTTTCTCTTCTTGGATTTGATCACTGTTTCAGCTAGATCTTGTTTTTCCTCAAGGTTTCTTCTTCTTTAGGATTCTAAAGTCTCACCATTCTTCTCCCATCAGAACATCCCTGCCTGATGGGAGGGATGAAAGAAAGAAAGAGGTTCTTTCTACCTCTCTTGCTATGAAATTCCACCTTCCATGCCCTTCTCCAAAGAGAGATTTTTGATCTCAGCACTGTCTTCTGACTACTGCACCTTGCTGCCCCTTTGCATTGTGTTGTACACCTCAAATCCATATAATCTTTATATCAGGTATCAGTGATATCTCAATAAAGCTATTAAGAAAAAAGAATGAAGGTATGGAATCATAAATGTGCAAGTCCTTGTGGGGACCTGTCAAAAGATTGGCCTGAACTGAGCCACATGAAGGTTAGAAATATTTGTAGGGGAACTAGCTGAGTGTGAACATGGGTATATAGGGTAATCGTGGTATATTTTTATTTCCGGGTTGACTGTTATGGACTTTTATGTGCAATTGAGGTGGAATGGCGGGGGTTATAAGTTTGTTTTGTATTACCCTTGAATATATAGTAGTTCTTAGCAAATGGAAGGCAAAACTGCTCACAGTCTTGGTCTGAGATCAGAAGTGTAATCCTTTAGGACTCCTTAAATGATGGCAAACAAGACATTTATGCAGAATTTTGAAAGATAATGACAGGTTTAGGGAGCATTACAGCAGCAACATTGAACTAGGAACAATTCGAATATCACATGTACACAGGCACAGAATGTGACTGATAAAGGTGAGTTCCCTAGCCAGTGCAGCAACACATCTACTTCTGAAGACTATGTGGTCCAAAGTTCATAGGGATCACTGTTTTTCTCTTTCTGCATTGATATGGAAGAATGTGTTACAATAATCTAAAATGTTAGAGCGTTGACTGCAGAAGTTTTCCTTTAAATGTGAGATTGATGCTTTGGGAAATTTGGTTTGATGGAAACCAAATTATGGAAAACAGATAGCAAGTTAGCGGAATAAGATGACCATACAAGAATCTATCAGTTATCTTGAAATCAAATGTTGTGTTTACAACATTCTGACTCAATTCTTTGGGATAATACTTTCTAATACCTATGTCTGCTTATTTCCCTAATGAGTATAGTGTTTGGTACCCCTGAATGGGCTTTTCCAAACCCAAATTTGAAATATTACAATAATCATAAAGTTGGTCCTGTGCCTTCAACTTGTTTCAATCTACACACTTTTTCCAAACATCTCATCCAGTCCTCTGTCCTTAAATACTTACTGATGATTTCCACATTGTTATTTCCAGTCAAGACCTTTCTCAGGATTTATATATCTGAAACTGGAATTTTAATGTTTGTACTTAAATATCTAAAACCCATCTCAAGATTGATACGTTTTAAAATGCACACTTGGTTTCCCCCACATTTGGAACCTCAGTGTTAGTCCCCATCTCATTAAAAGGCATTACCCCACTATCCAGTGGCTCAGTCCAAATAATTAGGAATAATCCTTAATTCCTCACTTTTATTAATCTCTTCATATTGAAATCATGACTGAGCCTTATTTTTTCTTTCTCTAAATTATATCTTGATTTCTTCCACCTCCCTCACTGTTGCTCTGTCAAACCACTTTTCATAATTTTTATCTACCTTCTTTATTTCATTGCTTCCTTATTCAGTTTTGCCCTATCTAGAATGTCTGCTCAGAGAAAATAAAGAATATATTTCTTTTTTTATTTTTGCCATCACCTTGATTTCAAGGAATATATTTCTAATTATATCACCATCATCAGCATAATGCTTGATACATAGTCATAATTTAATAAGGATATGTGGATCATTATTTGTATGAATGTGTCCCTTATCATTTTAAAGCAAATAGCCCTCCAACTTCTGTGGTCCAGTGCTAACAGTGACTTAATTTTATTGTCCCAGCATGCTTTATAAGATCACATTTAGAAAGCAGCCAAACCTGTATTTGTTTATTTTGAATGAGCTAATATTGTTTATACAGTGGCTTGTTTAACCTTTTGTTTTCTTTGATAAATTAATGTGTTTTACCCTCATTCAAGTGACACTGAACATATCTACATGGAGTTTTAAACTGAGGTAACGGTGTAGTCAATAAAGAGCCATCCTACACAAAGCTATTTGTGAAATAGTTTTATTTTGTTTGATCTCATGGAAAGATTTATTGTTCTCTTCTTTCCTAGAAATCAAGAAAGTTGATGATCATCTACAGATGTACTCACAAAACCAAAGATGTCTGAAGAGAGGAGAATATAATGCATTTGGAAACATCATTCAACAAAGAAAAAGTAATTTTACTTTAAAGCAAAATCATGATATATTTGACTTACATGAGAAAATATTAAAATCAAATTTAACTTTAATCAACCTGAACAAAAATTATGAAATCAAGAATTCTGTTGAGGTTAATGGAGATGGACAATCTTTCCTCTATGACAAGCATGAACAATTTCATAATGAAATGAAATTCCCTGAATGTGGAAATTCTGTGAATATAAATTCACAACTCATAAAGCATCAGAGAACTCAAAAGATACATAAACCCCATATCTGCAATGAATGTGGGAAAGCCTTCCTTAAGAAGTCTCGCCTCATTGATCACCAGAGAGTTCATACAGGAGAGAAACCTCATAGATGCAGTATATGTGGGAAAGCTTTCTCTAGAAAGTCCAGGCTCACTGAACACCAGAAAACTCATGTACGAGAAAAACGGTATGAATGCACTGAATGTGACAAAGCATTCCGCTGGAAATCACAGTTCATTGCACATCAGAAAATTCATACTGGAGAGAAACCCTATGTATGCAGTGATTGTGGAAAAGGCTTCATCAAGAAGTCTCGGCTCATTAATCATCAGAGAGTTCATACAGGAGAGAAACCTCATGAATGCAGTCTGTGCGAGAAAGCATTCTCCAGAAAGTCCAGGCTTGTTGAACATCAGAGAACTCATACAGGAGAGAAACCCTATGAATGCACTGAATGTGACAAAGCATTCCGTTGGAAATCACAACTCAATGCACATCAGAAAACTCATACAGGGGAGAAATCATATATATGCAGTGATTGTGGAAAAGGCTTCATTCAGAAGGGCAATCTCATTGTACATCAACGAACTCATACTGGGGAGAAGCCTTATATATGCAATGAATGTGGAAAAGGCTTCATCCAAAAAGGCAATCTCCTTATACATCAACGTATTCATACTGGAGAGAAACCCTATGTATGCAATGATTGTGGGAAAGCCTTCAGCCAGAAGTCATGCTTAATATCCCATCAGAGATTTCACACAGGAAAGACTCCCTTTGTATGTACTGAGTGTGGAAAATCCTGCTCACACAAGTCGGGTCTCATTAACCATCAGAGAATTCACACAGGAGAGAAACCCTATACATGCAGTGACTGTGGGAAAGCTTTCAGAGATAAGTCATGCCTCAATAGACATCGGAGAACTCATACGGGAGAGAGACCCTATGGATGCTCTGATTGTGGGAAAGCTTTCTCCCACTTGTCATGCCTTGTTTATCATAAGGGAATGCTGCATGCAAGAGAGAAACGTGTAGGTTCAGTCAAGTTGGAAAATGCTTTCTCAAAGAGTCACAGCTCATCTCATACAAGTGATCTTATTCAGGATAAAAACCCTGTTAACATGGAGACTGTGCAGATGCCTTCTGTGGCAGCTCAGACTTCATTAAATAACAGTGAGTTCCAAGCAGATAGCAATGTAGCCACTGTGGGACAGCTAGGTGCCAGATATTCATCCTCAGCAGACAACAGAATTTGCACAGAAGAGAAACTTTATGAATGCAGTGAATATGGTAGTGCTTTCAGTGATCAATTACATCATGTTTCATGTCACAAAAAACACACAGGAAGAAACTGTGATACATTCAAGGTGGAAAACCCTTGAGTAAAACCTTCTAGTTCATTATAATTATGTGGCTAATAAGCATATAATGACAGCAAAATAGTGAGAATGCAGAGGCTAGGAAAGTCTATTATGGAAAGATAGACCCTATTAATCTAGAGTATGTCTTCAGTGAACATAGATCACAGTTCATCAGTGCGCTCATAGTTGGTAGAAATTTAATGACCATGGAAAAGTCCTTGCCCAGTCCTTGACATAAAACCTCAGTAGGTGTCAGAGAGTTCTGCAGGAGAGAAACTGTTGGATGACTGTTGAGTCCATGAATGTGGCAGAGTTGGCAGTGGTACATTCTGCCTCATCAACTGTCAGAGGAAATCATAAAACTATGAACACACTAACTGGAACACCTCCAAAATATGAAAGAACACATGAAACCACCCATATGAAAAGGAATATTTTAAAGATTTCTGTCATAAATCTAACATTATACAGCAGATAATATACAGGAAGTATATTTTAGGACAATATACCTTGAATCAAACTCCTAGTTTGTATGTCAGTAACTCCTTAATTAAAAGGAGGTTGTCTGTGTTGTACATCATTGGTAAAATTTATAACACAATTCACCCCTCCCCTCTTTTCTGAGCGTGAGTCTTCTAGTCCCAAACAAGACCATTATATGATTAGCTCTTGTATTTCTTTGATTACTAAATTTATTTATTACTTTAAACTTTGAAATCCTTCAAAAGGAAACTTTGAATATATTTAATTCTATAATGTAGCATACCATGTTTGGATGTGTTTACTTTGTAAATATGACCCCAGGGGAATGAAGTTCAAAACTCGTGAGTAACCAGTCAGCTGTGCTCTTACCTTAGAAGGTAGTTTTCATCCTATCTCTGTGGTTTGTCTTATTGTTGATATACATAACACTCAAACATTTTTTTTTTTCATTTATTCCCTGTAATAGGTACTGTAGGTGATGGCAGTGATAAACAAAATGTTGAGCCAGCACTTTTTAAAGTTGGATTATATGCATATAGCTTGTTTACCCTCCAGCAAATGTATATACCCATATTAGTTGAAAGGGACATACGGCATAAGGACTGAAGTGTCCTGATAATTTCTTGTTCAAGGGACATTATTATTTGGAGTGGGAACGGGAAAGGACACAATTTTACTTACATGAAACAGGATATGAATACTTTTTAAAAAATGTTCATGTCTTATCTCTACCTAGATTTTAAATTCCTTTATAGTTTGTAGGTAATTGTGTATTCCCCAGCACATACCAACATAGAAATCAGTTATATGTAGATTTGGAAGATGAATGAAGGTGCATGATTGGCCCAAAGGACAATCAATCAAAATTGTTTTTGTCATTGACGGAAAGGAGCTGCTGGAAAGAAATTCTAAGGATTACTATTGTTTTTTAAAAAAAATGAAAATAAAAAAAGTACTAAATAGACACTTGTATCTGTCAGACTATAAAAGGGGCAGATTAGATAAGGAATTCCACAGAATAAGCCCAATTAAAGGAAGAAAATAACTTCACTCTAAAAATAGAGGACGGGATGTAAGATAAAAGATGAGATCCCTTTGGATATCTTGGAGGAGAACTCTTAAATTTGATAGGCCTATCACCTTTGAGAGTTGCCGCCATTTCAAAGATCCCAGCTCCTCTGTGACATGATGAAGAGATGTGATTTATCTTCCTTCTCACCTGAGGATGAGGCCCTTGTCCTCTCTCCAATACTCAGAATTCTTTCCCTTCATCCAATAAAGATATATCAAAATTAGAAACAGTAAGTCCTGCTTAGATGGCAAAAAAAAAAAAAAAAAAAGGTAGAAATTTGCCATAAAGTTGCCTCACAATTGAACCCAAACTCTAGGTTATTGGGTAATTACAAGGATTTTTTTTGTGTGTGTCTGCATTGTGGCAAGCACTGTTGTACCCATATGGGTACACAGACGAACAAAACATAAAAATATACAAAGTATCCAGCTTTTAACAGGATGGATTCAGTACAGGTGCTCTCCAGTAAAGAATAAGAAAGGGAGGCTTCAACTTAGACTCTAAATTCTCTCCATTTCTGCACATGCTATAATGGCAGTCATAATGTATTTAATCCCTGAACTAATTGGTCAGGTCTCTGAATGGGTTGCCTGGGCCTGCTCTACGACCAGGTGTTGAACTCAGCTTTCAGAAGTTGGCATCCCAGATAAATAAAAAATTTTAATTGGATAGATAACTTCAGGTTGCCTACTGAAACAGGTACCAACTACTGCTTCCTTCACCTCCCCACCTTCATAAAAGTTATAGCTAACATTTATTAAGTGTGCTGTTTGTCAAACGACAACTTTATTATTTAGTCATTTTATATTCTCATATGCTCCATTTCCATCTTCCTGTGTTTTAGGGAAATACTTGATTACATCTAAAGCCTCATCCCTTTCTCCTTGTGATAGGTAACCACATACTCCATTCAGTTGTGCATGGGCATTGGTCTTCACAGAGACTGTCCCAGTATTGGGCCTCAAGACAGTCTCACCTAGAAGAGCGTTGCCTATTCTCTTCTCCATCCCCTGAAGGGGGTCTCAAAACCTACACAACTTTGGTCCACTGTGACCACTGCCTCCCCATCCCCTTCAGCCATCTCACCTTCCACAAGCCTGTTGATCCTCCAGAGGCGCAACTAAGCCGGAGGCCCTTTGGGGTACTAGATAATTCCACCTTAAACTCCCACAAAATTGTATTTTCTGCTCAACAGAAACTGAAAATCCCCTAAGATGGCAGCGTCCATAGTGCTCCTTCCCAACGGCTCAGTATTGGGTAGAGCGCGGGCCATCTTAATTTTTTTGCGCAGCCTGCTAAAGTTTTCATACTTCTAATCATTTCCACATTTAGCACGGTAATTGGGGTGCCCTGAAATTAATGCGGTACCTTCCAACAGCGCTGGAGTGTAGCAGTCCTTACGGGAGTAACCCGACCGCCAAGATGGGCGCAACCGCCTTACGTCACAATGCGGGCCAAGGCTACAACTTGGACTTCCGGGAACGCCCAGTTTCCGGCATCCGCCCTCAAGGTTCCTAGCTAAGCAAGGCCTACGGAGCTGGAGCACCGGAGTTGGAAGTCGTTTTGGTCTTGGGTTCGGTCTTTAGCCTTTACTGGTGGAGACTGGGAAGTCCAGGATCAAGGTTCTGGTATTTGGTGGGGGCCTTCTTGCTATACGATAACATGGTACAAAAACATCACCTTGCAGAATAGCAACGAGAGGGCAAGAGAGAGAGTAGGAGAGGTCCAACTCATTCTTTCATAAGAAATCCACTCCTGCAATAATGAACTCGCTCCTAAGAAAATGGCATTATTCCTTTAATGAGTGGAGAGCCCGGGTGGCCTAATAAACTCTTATATTTCCCACTCTTACCAATGTTGCATTATGGATTTAGTTTCCCACATAGGCTTTTTTTTTTCTTCTTTTTTTTTGGAGACAGAGTCTCAGTTTGTTCCGGCTAGAGTGCCGTGGCGTCAGCCTAGTTCACAGCAACCTCAAACTCCTGAGCTCAAGTGATCCTCCTGCCTCAGCCTCCCGAGTAGCTGGGACTACAGGCATGCACCACCATGCCCAGCTAATTTTTTCTATATATTTTTAGTTGGCCAATTAATTTCTTTCTATTTTTTTTTTTTTTTTTTTTTAGTAGAGATGGGGTCTCGTTCTTGCTCAGGCTGGTTTCAAACTCCTGACCTTGAGCGATTCACCCACCTCGGCCTCCCAGAGTGCTAGGATTACAGGCGTGAGCCACCGCGTCTGGCCTTTTAGGGGAATAGGCTTTTTAGGGGAATGTTGAAACCATAGCAAGTCAAAACTGTACATTTGAACCTAATAATGTGGTAGGTAACTTTTTAAATCACATTCTCCCTTTTCCAAGAGTTTTTAAAATTTTTGTTTTTGGCTAGTCCGAACGTAGTGAGTTATCTCACTTGGTCGTTCACAGTCAGTTACAGATTGAATTCCTGCTCTACTACTTTCCCCCTTCCCACTACTGCACTTGACTAGTCTTAAAAAAAAAATTGTTTTCGTTTCAGTTTTTTGATTGTGTTAGATTGTGCCTATACCAAGATCAGACTTAAAGATCTGCTCGGGTGTGCTCTAACTCTGTGCCTTTCCCTGATCATGCATGGTGATTTTCTAAATTCCTCCACATATGAAGTTGTTTTGAATAGCCTCAATCTTAAATGTCTGTATTCCAAAAGGGTGAACAAGACTAATGATAGGTGGAAAAATGACAAAGAAAAAATGTTCAGGCCATTTGAATTCCCGGAGGGGGAGTGGGAAAGACTTTCACCAGTGGCATGTGAGTGCCATAATGGCTGTCTGCACCTCTGTGACCACAAGCAGCAGTAAACAGTTTAAACACAGGTCCCTGATATTTGGAGGACAGAGTCCTTATTGTACACCCTAGCTCCCCCAAGACGTGTGCAAGCTGCTACAGGAACACATGAACCACCTGCCAGAAATTAGCTGCAAGTTGCTGCTCAGACTTTTCCCTGGAAGATACAAGCCTTCTATAATATATGCTCCAGAGCTGCAGACTATTTGCATCAGACAGATTCTACCGGTGCAATTGTTGCCTATGTGGGGAGGATTCCTGGGGAATTTCCTATTCTACCACCTTCACATAATTTGGTCCCACTGAAGATTTTGACATAAAAATGAAACTTGATTGTGTAGTGCAGTGTGGTATTAAAGACTGAAAGCAGCAAAAAGAAACAGAAAGACCAGGAAACTTGACAGAAGAGTAATCTCTAAGGAAAAGTGAGGTTAACCTGGGTAAGGCAATGATAGGTGACAGCAAATAAAAAGAAAGCCGGGAGCAACATTTTCAGAATAAATTGAAATTTATTTCCTAAGGGAAAGACACAGAGAGCACAGCCGAGCAGATCTTTAAGTCTGATCTTGGTACAAACACAATCTAAAACAATCAAAAAACTGAAACAAAAACAAATTTGTTTAAGACTAGTCAAGACTAGTGCTTGATGAAAAAGAAGACAAATTGATATTCACGCTTATAACAGAATTATTCTGAATGGGTTGCTGGTATAAGTTTTAAGGGTATAAAATGATATTTTTAGAAGAAAACAGAGAACATCTCTAATATATCTTAATAGGAAAAGACTTTTTTTTTTTTTTTTTTTTGAGACAGAGTCTCACTCTGTTGCCTGGGCTGTAGAGTGCCATGGCATCAGCCTAGCTCACAGCAACCTCAAACTCCTGGGCTCAAGCAATCCTTCTGCCTCAGCCTCCTGAGTAGCTGGGA
>CAUYRT010045012.1:0-57121 GCA_963574885.1 Lepilemur ruficaudatus | reverse complement strand
TGAGTTCTGTCTGGGAAGTATCCAGACATTGTTAATCTAACGAAAATGGATTGCATGACATTGATGTAACCTGGCAGCCTAGGAGAGTGGACTGAGACGCACATGTGTGAACAATGGCGACTTCACTGTACTAGTCAGTGGGGCGCTAGAGGCCACTGAGGGAGCTTGTGTACTGTGTGGTCGTCACATTCAAAGTGACTGAGTGAGTAGAGCAACAAATCTGCACCAAATTTTGTGTTAAGCTTGAACATTCCTTCGAGGAAACTATTCAGATGATTCAGAAGGCTTTCAAGGATGATGCAATGAGTGCAGGGCAAATAAAAGTGTTGTACATTCTTGTAATAATTCACTTAAAAGGATGGGCTCCAGTTCCTGCAGATAGGGGAGTAAAATTAAACAGAAATCCAGCAGGTGGTAGGGGGAAAAAGGGATGGGTAAATTCACACCTAACGGGTACAATGCATCCTATTATTTGGGTGATGGACACACTTATAACTTTGACTTAAACTGTACAAAAGCAATTCATGTAATAGAAACATTTGAACCCCTGTAATATTCTGAAATTAAAAAGAAAATTATGGCACAGATACTTCAAAGATGGTTAAGAATCTGTTGAAAGTGATCCGCATTCGGGAAGGCCTGCAACAAGCAGAACACCTGAGAATGTTGAACGTGCACGGGCTGCAATCCATAAAGATCAGCAACTGACAGTGTAAAAGCTGGAAGCTAATCTGTTCCAAAAACTACCGTGTCCAAGATTTTGACGCAGGATCTTGGCATGAAAGGTACTGTGGCAAAACGTGTCCCGTGGCTTCTCCTACCAGAGCAGAAGGAGTACCATGCTTCCCTTGCTAATGACTTGCTTCAAACCACTACCAATGAACCAGATTTCCTCAAGAAGGTCATAACTGGTGATGAATCATGGTTCTATGGCTATGATCTGGAAACAAAGGACCAGTTGTCCCCATGGAAGTCACCTGGTTCTCCAGCCCAAAGAAGGCGTGGCAAAGTCACAGCAAGATCAAGACCATGTTAACTGTGTTTTCTGATTGGGAAGGTGTTGTCCATCACAAGTACGCTCCTCCAGGCCAAACAATTAATAAGGCTTACTACCTCAATGTTCTTCCTTGGTTGAGAGATGCAATGTGACGAAAATGGCCTCTGCTATGGACACCTGGTGATTGGCAACTTCATCATAACAATGCACCCAGGTGACTCAGCCCACATATAGCCCAGATTTGTCACCCTGCAACTTCTGGCTTTTCCCCAAACTAAAATCACCTTTGAAAGACAAGAGATTTCAGACTGTTGATGAGATTCAGGAAAATATGATGCGGCAGCTGATGGCGATTTCAACACAGGATTTCACAGAGTGTTTTGAACAGTGGAAGAGATGCTGGGAGAACTGTGTGAGGTCCCGAAGTGCCTACTTTGAGGGGGGCTGAGCTTCTTTGTCCCGAATACAATGTTTCTTGTATCTTCTTCAATAAATGTCTCCAATTTTCATATTACATGGTTGGATACTTTCCAGACAGACCTTGTATAGTATGTCTTGAAATCGGGTAGAATTCTTTCTCCTACTTTCATTTTTCTTTCCAAAATTGTTTTGGCTATTCTAGTCCTTTTCACTTTCTATATAAATTTTAAAATAATTCTGTCTGTATTTATAAAACACCATGCTGAGATTTTGATAGGAATTGCCTTAAACCTGTGTACCAAATCAATATCTTTAATATGTTAAATCTCCCAACCCATAAACATGGTATATTCTTCCATTAAGATTTAGTAGTTTTGAGCATACAAGTCCTGTACATGTTTTGTTAGATCTGTATCTAGGTATTTTATTTTATTTTGAGTGATTATAAATAGTATTTATTTTTATTTTTGGTATCTGCTCTGAACTGATTTGTGATCTCCCACTCAAATTCGTATGCTGAATCTTTAGCCCCGTGTGATATTATCCAGAAATGGGGCCTTTGGGAGGTGATTAGGTTTAGATGAGGTAATGAGGGTGAGGCCTTCATGATGAAATTAGTGCCCTTATAAGAAGAGACACCAGAGAGCCTGTGCATGCTCCCAGCGCCATGTGAGGGCACAGGGAGAAAGAGCCTGTCTACAAGCCAGGGGGCTGTCTCGCGGAATGAGTTGGGGTGTGTTCCTTCCTCTTCTATATCCTGGTGTTAATTTTTCTTTATGTGTTTGGTAGAATTTACCAGTGAAGACATCTAACCCTGATTTTCTTTATGGGAAGTTTTTTTTGTGTGTGTGATTATTAATTCAATATATTTACTTGTTAGAGGTATTTTCAGATTTTCCATTTCTTCTTGAGTGTTATTAGTTTGTGTTTTTCTAAGAATTTGTCCATTGTCTCTAGGTTATCTAATTTTGGGCATGCAATTGTTCACAGTATTCTCTTTATAGTATTTTTATTTCTGTAAAGTTGGTAGTAACATTCTCCCTTTTATTTTTCTCTGTAATAATTCAACTCTTTCTTTTTTCTTGGTCAGTATAGCTAATGGTTTGTCAATTTTGTTGATCATTTTGAAGAAATAACTTTTGGCTTTGTTGATTTTCCCTATTGATTATTATTCTTTATTTCATTTTCCCACCATAATCATGATTTTTTTTTTCTTCTATTTTCTTTGGGATCAGTTTGCTTTTCTTCTTCTAGTCTTAAGGTAGATTAGGTTATTGATTTGAGATCTTTCTTTTTTTAATATAAGTTTTTGAAGTTACAATTTTCCTTTTAAGCCTTCTTTCTGCTATATCCCATACTGTCTGATATGTTGTGCTTTTGTTTTCACCTCAAACTACTTACTAATATCCTTTCTGATGTATTATTTATTGTATCCATTGATTGTCTAGGAAAGTTTTATTTAATTTCTACATATTTTTTAATTCCCTAATTTTTTTTATTGATTTATAATTTTATTGTATGGGGATAGAGGACTTACCTTACATGATTAAAATCTTTTTTAATGTATTGATACTTGTTTTGTATCCTAACATATGGTCTGCATTGGAGAATGTTCTATTTGTATTTAAGAAGAATGTATATTCTGCTGTTGTTGGGTGAGTGTTCTGTAAACATATTGATGTCTCACTGGTTTACAGCTTTGTTGCAGTATTTATGTTGATCTTCTGTCCTGTTGTTTATCCATAATTTAAAGTAGGGTGTTGAAGTATCCAACTATTATTGCCGAATTATCTATTTTTCCTTCATTTCTCTTGGTTTTTGCTTCATGAATTTTAGTGCTTTCTTGTTTATTGTACATATGTTCATAACTATTATGCCTCCTTAATAAATTGACCCTTTTATCATTATAAATGTCCTTTTACTGGTCTGTAATAAAAATTTTTGTGCTAATGTCTATTTTGTTTGATATTAGTGTGATACTCCAGCTCTTTTATGGTTACTGTTTGTGTGGTATATCTTTTCTATCTGCTTACTTTTAGTTTTGTCTTTGAACATTAAGAATATCTTTTGTATATAGCATATACTTGGATCTTGTTTTAAAAATACATTCTGCGAATATTTTTCTTCAAATTGGAATGTTTAATCCATTTACATTTAGTGTAATAACTATTGAGATTTACTCCTGCATTTCCATCTTCATTTCTTATGTCTTATGCCATTTTTGATTTTTCATTTTTTTATTAGTGTCTTATTTTCTGTTAAAAATATCTTCTCATACAACATTTTAGTTCCATTGTCATTCATCTTACTGTTTTTAAGTTATTTTCCTAGTGTTTGTCCTGGAGATGATAACTAACATTTTAACTTATAACTATGTAGTTTGGATTAATATGAATGTAATATTGTATAAAAACCTTGCTCCAGGTTGAATGAAGTATACAGTCCTTGCCAAACTTTATATTTCTTCACCTATCCCATTTATCATTATCTTAAACATTGTCTCTACATATATTTAGAAATATATTGGACAGTATTATAATTTTTTCTTAAAGCTTCAGACTTAATTTGGAAAACTCGAGAAGAGTTCTAAAATCTATTGTGCTTATCCATATTTTTTGCTGTTCTTATGTATTTTTCCCTTCTACATGTTCCAAAATTTCCTCTTTTATTATTTTCTTTGTTTCAAAAACTACCCTATCCATGCATTTAAAGTAGGTTTGCTGGCAACAAATTTTCTTAGTTTTCCTTCATTTGAGAATGTCTTGATTTCTGTTTCATTCTTGCAGGATATTTTTGCTGGATATATAATAATTCTGGGTTGAAAATTCTTTTCTTTAGCACTTGAAAAATTTTGTGCCAGTACTTTCTTGTCTTCATGGTTTCTGATGAGAAATACTTTGTTATTTGAATTGTTTCTCACATATAAGATGTTTTTAGTTTTCAGAAATTTGACTATGATGCATCTTGGCATGGATGTCTTTGGATTTATCCTGTCTGGGATTACTTTGGCTTCTCAAAAGGGTGAGTTTATGTGTTTTAATAAATTTGGGAAAGTTTCAGCAATTATTATTTTTTAGATACTTTTTCAGCACCAACCATTTTCTCAGCTTCTTCTGGGACTCTGATGACACAACTATTAGATATTTTGTATAGTCTTACAATTCCCTGAATCTCTTTTCATTTTTATTTCTCAATCAATTTTTTTTCTTCTTGTTCTGGTTGGGTAATTTTTATTGTTAAAGCTAAAATTCACTGATTCTTTTCTTTGTCCTCTCCATTTTGACATTGAGCCTATTAATTGAGTTTTTAAATTTCCTTCATTGTGTTTCTCAGTTCTAAAATTTCCATTTAGTTTTTCTTAACTTCTATTTTTTCACTGAGACTTTTCCTCTGTGGAGACTTTTAGTATTTTGATTTGTTTTACATTTATTATTGCTCATGGAAGCATTTTGACAATGAGAACTGTAAAATCTTTTGTTAGATAATTCTAGCATCACTGTTATCTTAGCATTGGTATCTAATCAATTGTTTTTTCTCATTCAAGTTGACACTTTCCTGTTTCTTGGTATGATAGCGATTTTCAGTTAAAACCTAGATACTTTGGGTATTGTGGTATGAGACTCTAGATTCTATTTAAACCTTCTGCTTTCACTGCTGTCATAGGGAGGTTGAAATCTAGGTTCTCCACCATGTCTCTATTGATACCCAAGGTGGAGAGGTGCTCCTTGTTATCACTGAGTGGAAGTGGGAATTCTGGCTCCCCACATACCTCCACTGACACCATGGAGGGTGGCCTCATTACTATGGGTGGTGACTTTCCACTAGGCTTCCTCTGATACCACTCAGTGGTGAGAGAAATGGTGCCTCTTTACTGCCAGGAAGAAGTGCAAGTGCAGGTCGCCTATGTGTTCACCATCAATACTGCTGCCCAATAGGGATAAAGATCTCTGTTTCCTACTCAGCCTCCTTTGACACAACGCTGGTGGGCAGGGGGGCAGGGCTGGGTGCTGCATGACAACATTGCAGGGGTGGAAGTCAGGTCTTCCTACTCCACCATTGCTGGATGGGTAAGATAGAACCATAGTTTTTTCTGTGATGTTGGGCTGGAGTAGAGTTGTTATTGCCTAAACCTTTTATGTCTTCCTATGCTGTCCCTGTCCTGGTCATTTGCCTAGAAAAAGTAGGTTTCTGTTGGGGCTTTCTTTCTTGTCTGTACCTGTTGGTGTTTCTGGGTTGCTGGCTTCTCTGTATCCAAATCTGGGATACGTGAGGTAAAAAGAAAAGTTAGAGACCTCACTGTGGTGTTTTTCCTCAGGTTCCAAGCTTGCTAACTAGTCTGTCTTCTTCTCTCTACCCCTTAGTGTCTTCTTATGTATTTTAAAAATATAATGTACAGGGTTTTTAGTTGTACTTAGTAGGAAGAATTGGAAAAATCACTTTTTACTCCATCTTCCCCAAAGCCAAAGTCCTCAGTACTCCATGATCTTAGGTTGCATAATCTATAATGCCCAAACTTTACAGTGGTTACCAGGAGTGGCCCTTAGAGTCAAGTTCTCAGAATGAAATTTTACAGTTGGATAGCCCAGTCCAAAGGCTCTGGAAACCACCATACTGTTAATGGGTGCAGTGTTGATAACCGCTGATACATATTTCCATAAAAATTTCTAAGGCTTTTGCATTGGGATGAGGAGAAATTAGGAGTTGAGGATTTGGGGTATGAATAGTGATGGTGCTTCATTTATATGTGCAATGATAAACACAAAAAAGTGATATTAGCTTATCTTATTATGGCATTTGAAGCCTTCTGAAAGAAAATAATACACACATGGCATCTGAGTGCCTATCAAGATGAAATTGTATCTCCTCTATGTGTATCTCCTAAGCAGGAAGTTGTAGTTCTTTCCATGAGAGATAATGACCTAATTGCCAAATGAATTACAGGATCTAATTATTATATAGGAATAGGAAGTTGGGGAATAATTTTGGCAGTATTCCAAAGAATGTTTCAGAAGATTCTTGAAGCTTGGATATGACAGTGGTGTGTAGTGAATGAGGTGCTATTGGAGCTTCCTTGGAAGAGTATTGAAGAAGGACTCAGAAGACTCATGAATTTGGACATGTTAGAAAACAATTTCTGTGTAAGATCCGACAATGCATCTTCTGTTTCCTCAAAGGAAACTCTCTTTACTAAGACAAGAAGGAATGCAATGGTGAGAGAGCATTGGGGTATTTGAGAACATGGGTAAAGAGAAATTCTGAAGGCCAGTGTTTACATTGAGGGATGCTGCAGTGACATTGCATTCTTTAACACTAATGAGGATTCTGGGATTGTGGAGTGATCTGGCAGAAGCCAGATTTAAATGCCAGAAGAAAGGTGGACATACTCACCATGGTGCACAGAAAGGCAAATTGTTGGTCAGTATGGTTTGACACAGTGGCTAACAGACTATCATGTATCTAGGGACAAAATACATAGGCAGGGGCTTAGGGTATTGCTTGATTTATATGCTGATGATGCCAGGCTGGGGGCTTCTGACTTTTGCAGGCATGTGGGCAGCGGGGAACCTTTGGCAATGTGAGTTTTCTTGGCAGTCTGTTTTATGCATGTAACACACTCAGCAGTAAAATACAGATTCTTACAGGTGGTGGGCCCCGGCTGTGCACTTGTCTTTGCTATTCATCCAAGACAGGATGCAGGCATTGGGCCCTGGGCTTACTATGACCCAGATCCCTCGGGAGTCTCTTAGAAGTTTGAGAAGAAGAGATTACTACAGTAGTTTTCTTTCTTCCTTCCCTCTCCCTCTTTTTCTTCCTTTCTTCCTTTTAAATCAAATACTTCTTGGCAAACTCCAGGGCAAAGAAAACATTCTTCTCTCTCTCTGTGCATCTTTAGGGGTAATTCAGTTCATTCTGTCTGCTGGGTTAAGTTATTGTTGTGTTTCTTTTGTTGTTGTTTGTTTTTTACTTTTTTACTTCAGCATATTATGAGGGTACAAGTGTTTAGGTTACATATATTGCCCTTGTCCCACCCAAGTCTGAGCATCAAGCATGTCCATCCCTCAGATGGTGGGCATTGCACTCATTATGTGTGTATATACCCATACCCTCCTCCCACTTTCCATCTGCCCAACACCTGATGAATGTTATTGCTGTATGTGCACTTAGGTGTTGATCAGTTAAAATCAATTTGATGTTGAGTACATGTGGTGCTTGTTTTTCCATTTTTGGGACACTTCACTTAGTAGAATGGTCTCCAGCTCTATCCAGGAAAATACAAGAGGTGCTAGATCACCATTGTTTTTTGTGGCTGAATGGAACTTCATGTGTTTTAAAGCTCCTCATCATCCTTGATAAAAGAAATGGATTTCGGTTTGGGCAGAACAACCCCAGTTCCTCCTGGATGCTAAGGAACCCCCGTCATTGGAATTCTGATGTGAGCCAGGGCTGGAGTTCCTAGGGGTCTTGGTCCCCTCTTCCTGGTGCTGTGATGAGAGCCTCCTGCCAGGCCTGCGTTGCCATGGACGACTGGGGACCCTTGGCTCCACAGACCTGCTTGTTACCCCCAACACTTCCCTGCCTCCTCACCCAGGTGACCTCTACTTCTCTGTCATAAGTAGCTTCTCAAAAGACTTGGGGGGTGCTGAGTATATAGAGTTCACCCAGAATATGGAGAAGACATTACCTGGTTTTCCGTGATTCTTGTAGGAATGTGAACCTGTGGTCTTGTGAATGCTCTGAGTCTCCTGGCACGTTCAAAGGCCTTGATGGGTTGATTTCAGCCTTCCCAAGACCCTTCCATGCATTGTCCCATCCCCAAGATGAGATGCCATAGGCCTTTGGAACAGAAATGCACATTCTCACGTGGCATGGTATCTTTAGAGGCTGTGTAGAGCCTACTTTTGAATGTGACTTTGTGTACCCCACCAGGCACCCTGGCCCTCACTGCAATTTGAAAGAACGGGCAGATGCTGAGGGCATCTTTCCACGCAGGGCCTTGACCATGGCCCTGGGAGCTGGGAGGCCCTCCCCAGCTGGGAAGGAGGCAAGTCCACCTTCAGGGGCTTCCTCTGTAATGAAAGAACCTGAGAGAGGATTTCTGAGAAAGCCTCAGGCTTGGCACCTTCTTACCTAAGGTTCAGAAAGCAGTGGGGATGGTGCAGTTCCTGCCCACAGTGCTCTCTGCCCCATCTGAGAGACAGACAGGGGAGGTTGGGACTGAGAGGAGAGCGGGAGGGAGGGAAAGGGAGAAAGCAGGAAGGGGAGGTGTGCACGTGGCCTCTAGTTTCCATAAGAACCTCATTAGGAGGCACAGGAACCTACCTGGCATTTCTGTCAGGTGATGACGCTTTCCTGGCAGGAAAGAGGGAGGCACAGCTGCCTGCTCAGGGTGTGACCTGGATCACCTCATGCTGGAGCCGGCTGAGCACTGAGCCTTTTGCACCCTGTGCTTCGTGTCTGCAGATGAAGAATGAAGCCCGGCTGAGCATTGCCGGGCACCCCAGGGGGACAGGGGACTCGCTGAAACTGCCTGGGATGCATGGCTGCAGGCTCCCGAGCTGGGAGAGGGCAGGTGGCCCTGAGCCAGGACCGGCTGGTGTTCTGGGGCGAGCGCAGCTTCCTGTCATGTCTGTCCTGAAGAAGAGGACAGACACTGCTTTACCAAGAAATTCACCTGTCAGAGTTGGTGTCATTGTGAAATCAAAGTCTGCCATGGTCACTGAGTGGACCACTTTCTACTATAAGTATTAATAAAAGTCATTTACTTATAGTTTACGATACTATATTTTTACACTATATACTACACTATATATAGTATAATATATATAATACTGTATATTACACTATGCTATATTACTTACAGCAGTCGTTTCCACTACTTTCTACCTCTACCACGTGGAAGGAGGGGATCCTGGCCCCTCAAGGTTTTGCACTCGACACTCACAACACGGTTGTGGAAGTTGGCTTCGAGGGGGCCTGGGGTAACTGCTGCACTGGAAGGAGCTTCGGGAGCTGAGTGAGGGAGTCGGGTGCCTGACTCCTTCCCAGAGGAGGGGACTTGACCTGGGTGGGCAAGAAACGGCTGCACTTTGAACCTTGGAACAGGTAGGTTTGGGGGCACTCCGAAGCCTGGGAAGGTTTGGGGAGAAGGCCAAGGCAGGAGAGTACAGACTAAAGCAACAGCAAGGGCCAGAAGTGTGCAGGGGCTGGGATTCTGTCCGCAACACGGCAACACCCTTGTTGAAATAAACCTGGCTCCAATGGAGTAACCTTGCTCATGGGTGAGGAAAGATGTCATGGAAAAGAGAACTCAGGAATGAAAGAGGTCAAGTCAAAGTTACTCTGCTGGGTTGAGTGTCAGCCCAAGAGCATCAGAGAGCAGATCCATGTCTTGCAGTGGCGAAGGCGTTTCTTCATGAATGAAACCCACAGAAATTTTGATTTCATTGTCGTTTCTTTGGATTCTTTTTCATCAGTGAGTTAACTTGTGGCAGAGAAAGCATTAGGTCTTCTCCAGCAGCCAGTAGAGGAGGCAGCGACTGATCCTCCCCCAGTCTCCCGGGAGCAGCGTAACTGCAGGAGGCCCTGCAGCCCGGGCTTGAGCAGCAGTAGCACATCCTGACTGCCTATATTGTCTCAGGGAGAACAGCCTGTGGAATTCAGAGTGGAAGGATCCCTTCCCCTCCCCAGCCCTCTCACATCCACTCTCCTGCATCTCAGAACTGGTATTTGAGGGATGAGGCTTGGAGTCCATGAGCCCAATGCTTTGGAAGTCAGACTCACAATGGGAGGTGGGCGATCGCCTTCCTCCTGGATGTGGCAGTTGAGAATCCCTGGAAACAGGTGTGCTGGGAAGTCCTGGAGGAATCTGGGGGGGTGGGCTAGAGTCCTGGAGCTCTGGACACTAAGCGGTTCTGGATCAGCCTGAGGGTGACATGTGCCTGCCTCTAACTGCTTCCTCTCACTTCCCCTGGGACAACTCACATCTCACAACCTGGATGTTGGACACCAAGGGCTCCCTTAGGCCTTGGAGAGTCAACACTGGTGCGTGTGTGCACCTACCACACCCAAGGCCACCTTCCCAGAGAAATGCACATTTTTTTGTAACTCTTTAAAATGTGATGACCTGTCAAATCTATTGCATACTGACATCTCTCATCTGCCCAACACTGGGCTTAGTACCTGCCTTCCAAGATCTTTTATTCTAGTTGGGGAGAAAGACTTCAAAGAAGTGAAAACAAACTTATAATTAGAAATTGTGGCACCTGCTCCGAAGGAACCAGCAGGGTGCTGTGAGAGTCACTGGCAGACCTAACTTAAGGATCACTTGGGTGCCATGATGTGGACAGGTGGTAGGAAGTGGACTCCCTGGGCATGGATTTCGTTCATTCATTTAATCAGCATTCAACAAGTATTTTCTGAGCACCTACTTCTCCAGGTGCTGAGCAACACGTCATGAACTTAATGTGGAGAACTCCACATCCCTAAAGAGCTCACATTTCAGTAGACAAAACGCACAAATAAATGTTAACATGCAGCAACAAGGGATGAGCACTACAGAGGGAGATGGCACGGGGAGTGGGGAGTCGGGGTGAGGGCCGCCACCTTACCCAAGGTCATTGGAGTGGGCATCTCTGCAAAGGCACCCAGTGAGACCAGACCAGACGAGCATGGTAGTGAGCCCTGCAGGTGTAGGGTAAGAGCCTTCTAGGCAAGTGCAAAGGCCCTGAGGCAGGAGGATGCTCAGTTGTGTTGGAGTGGCCAGAGCCCAGGGCGCAAGGGACAGTGGGAGAGGACGGGATGGGAAAGAGGCTGGCCCAGGATCCAGGACCCAAGTGAGAGGTAGAGTTCCCAGGACATGGAGCAGGGCAGTGGGGTGCTGTGGCTGTGTGTTCCCAGGGGCACGCAGGCTGCCTGTGGGAACGCCCATAGGAGGCCAGGCTGGAAGCAGGGAGCCCACTGAGGCTGAGATTTGTGGAGCTTGTCCTGGGAATTGTGAGGGGAAGGAGGACATATTTTCTCCTCCTCCCACACTTCCCGCCTCCAGTCTTGGGCTCCAGGCTGGGAGAGGAGAACTGGGGTCCCCCCTAGGTCTCTCACTGTAGACTGAAGGACTGCAGAGCCTGAGCTGCCCGGGCAGTGACAAGCTTGGGGCCTTGAGTCCATGAATGGGGACAGCCTGTGTGAGGCAGAGGAAGCAGCCTGGCTTTAGGGCAGAAATCCTGGCCTGGCACCACTGGGCAAAAGGCTTACCCTCTCTGAGCCCAGATTTCGCCATGGTAAAATGTGGGTCCTGCCACCTGCCTTCTTCAACAGGTTGCTTGTTGAGCAAATGGTATGAGTGCAAGGTGCTTCAGACGTTTTAAGAGCAGTAAGAATCTAAATGGAAATGTAAACTTAGTCTCCATTCTTTCAGACTTCCAGATTTGAAAAGATTGGAAACTTTCTTCTTAGATATTTCTGTACCAAAGGAAAACACTTTCCCCCTAAATTTGATTTTTTTAAAATGGGTGGAATAATTTTAGATTTACAGAAAAGTTACAAAGATGGTACAGAGAATGCCCGCATGTCCTTTACTTAATCCCCCCAAATGTTAATATCTTGCATAACTGTAGTATATTGGTAAAACTAAGAGATTGACTTAGGCACATGGCCATGAACTGAACTTTATTTGGATTTCATCAGTTTTTCCATTAAAATCTCTTTTCGGTTTGAGGGTTTAATCCAGGATCCCAGGTTGTATTTAGAACCTGTTCTTTTAATGTGGCAGGTGGGTCTGGGAGAGAGGCCGGCTAACTGAAGAGACTGAAGATGACTGTAAGGGCTCCAGGCAGAAGCAGATGCTCAGCTCCTATTTTCAGACTGTCCTGGGGATGAGATTTAAGGGGAGAAAACCTCCAAAGTTTATTGTCAGTAAGATATATTCAGGTTAGATAATTTAAAAAAAATGCATTTTAAATAAGGGCTGACCAAGGCCCTGTGGGAAATTATCAAGGCAGGTGGTGAAGGTGGTTGCTCCATAGGAGAACAGCCATATAAGATGGAAACTAATTTCTCTAGAGGTGGGAGGGGAGACAAATGACCACCTGCTGCCCACATCTGGGCTGTGGATTCCAGAAGCAGTAGAAGCAGGCAAACAGGACATGCAAAATAATTTAAGGGTTTGCAAAGCTTATTTCAATTCATTTTATGTAAAGAAAGTCTGCACACTGCCTATTCAAAAGAAATTATTTGGCTCGATTTGGAGACAAAAAAATGGAGGTTGAAACTGGGTTTTGCACAAGTACATCTCTGACCTCTGGTTCTTCTTGGAATGGGGGAGGGACACCTGCTCACCAGGGCACCTCGTCCCAACAGGCTTGGTCCCAGCACAACAGGGGTTTCCAGCTCCTCACCCGTGTTAATCCTCTCCCTCTTGTTGAATAATCCTTTCTTGGGAGCTGAGCTGCAGGATGGAATCTCATGATAAATGTTTCCAAAGTATGTTATGGAAACCATCAGCTCTCTGACCATTAGGAATCAAGGACCCTCCTCATAATTGTCATATGTCTGCACCTCAGGACCCTCTCCCAAGATCCAGGTGGGTCCCAGTGAATGGCTTCTAGAGGAGTTTCCCCTCTAGTGAGTGAGACAGGTCCTGCACTTGTCCAGCTTCTCTCGCCTGTCTGCTGCACCATGATCTGGCGAGAGGACGCATAGGTCATACCCCAAACAAGTAGGAAGGTCAGAGTTAAGTCTGTTCCAGTGTGCTCACAGGGACAGCCAGCTTTGGTGTCTGGGCCAGGGGCTGGAAGAATGCACTGCGTGGCAGATTCTCACTCCTGCGGCAAGAGGGGCTGTAGATCCTACTGTGAAGTCCACATTTTTTTTCACAAGAGGTGCAATTTACTGATGATCAAATAGTTCATTTAAGAGATTCCAGTAAAGAGTGGAAGATGAATTGAAGGAGATATTGGAGATGACATTCAGGAATTGAACAGAGAGAAGTTAGCCAGATGATCTGTAAGATATGTTATAACCCTCAGATTCTATGACTATAGGATTTTTATCTGAAATGACATGAGCTGAAGTAGGTGATTCACACTTTGGGTGTCTCAGGTTCAGCTCTGTTCCAAATAACACTGGGTATGAATAAGGAAAAATCTGTACTGTTAAACCACCCAGGTGTCACCAGCCCACCGCTCTGCTCCCAGGAAGCAGGAGAAATACAGCTCGTTGACTCATATCATTACAGACAATTAATTGCTCCCATGATCCCATCCGGTGGTGTTCATTCTTTGCTCTGCAGTGGAATCACGAACTTTTTGTTAAATACAGATACCATTTCTCACCCCTAGAGCAACTGGGTCAAAATTGGGTGGAAATCTTTCAGGCTGAGTCCAAAGCTGTAATTTTATAAATCCCTACAGAAGATCCCAATGCCCCAAGATTGGGAACTGCGTTTGTCATCTGAATCCCACCTGCTGCAATGCCACACTACGGTGTCCCCCAGGGCTGCAGCCGTAATTCCCTGCAGCTGGTCTGCCTCCTGCAGCCCACTGACTTCCAATGCCGTGGAGCTGGCAAATCAAGGCCAAGGCCTGGTGCCCAAAAGGGACTCAGTGGCGCATGAGGTGGTCAGTGGGGCTACTGTGGCCCTGTGCGTCAGTGACAAAGGGGCTCAGGGCAGGGGCAGCAGGTGGAGCAGGAACAGGGAATCCAGGTTTAGCTCCACTTAGGGCCTCTGCTTTGTTTCATTTAACTATGTTTGGGAAAAATGCACGTGTGGATGCAGAGCAGGTTTGCACTGAACTGCACATTTGGTATAACTGATGCCATATTATTTTTTTAAATTGATGGAAAAGGAAGGCCACTGTTTCAAGAAGGAAACTCTCTCCTGACTTCAGAGATTGTGTGCCAGGATGGGCGGTGTCCTTTCTGTGGAGTTCAGGGGTGGCTGGACACCAGTGTGTTATTTCTGGCTTAAAACCTCATGGAGCAGAAAGCCACTTTTCACTCATGCCAATGACGATGAAGAGGCCATAAGAGTTCATTGAAGATGCTGAGGAAAGAGCCTGGTACACCAATTCTGGAGAGCTATAGCCCACAGTTGAAGGCTTCCTTGAAAAGACCAGAGGAAAATTGGTCGTGAAGTCTGTCTGGGAGTCAAATTATTCAAATGTAAGTTCTAAATATGTTCCCAGAGACTTCTAACTCTAAGAAGGGATTGCATGTGAATTCTGCACTTTGCTCTAATAAGGAAACTAAATTCTGATTTTAACAGTTCATAAGAGGAGGAATTATCTTACTGGACCTAAGATTTTGTATTTCTTTCCAGTTTGTGACACCGCATTCTTCTTAAAATGTGTCTCTGAAGAACTGATGTTATTCTACGTTTTATCAATAGTTACTGTAGGAAAGCCGTGCTTCACACTGTTATGTTCGACTTCCACACCCTGCAAGCTGGCATTAGCGACCACATTCTGAAACTGCTCCTGTTCACCTGGTGGCCTCCACACAGGCTGCAGTCTTGTTACTTGTGAGGACGTCCGTGGCCCTGGGTGCTGCCTCCCCCAGCCCAGCCCAGCAGAGGATCACAGGTGCAGAGGAGCGTGGGTTTTAGTGCCCGACACCCGGGGCTGTTCCTGCACACCACGATGAGACCACATCCCCTGGGCTGTGCCTGTACAGCTTGCACAACTGTGGGTGTGCACAATGGTGCTGGGGCCTCCTGTGGGTGGGGCACTGCAGGAGCCAGGGAGGACACCAGGCCAACTCAGGAGACAGAGCACTGACTTAAAAGAGAGTTCTGAGGAGGTAGCTTCAGATCCTAGGGATCAGGGGTGTCTGTAGAAAGAGGGATCTGGGAGCAGAAGTCCTGACAATACTCCCAGGGAGGGTCTCTGATTTCAGAGAATAAAAGCTGCAGCCCAGAGCAGCCTCTTCTTCTCCCCACCGTCCCCACCCAGGTTGGCGGCCAGGGCATGGAGCTGGGCACAGGGCAGTCCTGGCCAGGGGGCTGGACCCAGGGACAGGGCAGTTTTTGAGCCGTCCCTGCAGGCCCTGGGAGGTGGGGAGGAGGAAGAAGGAGAGGTTAGCAGCCCCAGAGAAGGAAATGGGGTCAAGCTGTACCTTAGTCAGTTTGTGCTGCTGTAACAGAATACCACAGTCTGGGTGGCGCAAACAACAGACTTGTATTTCTCACACTTCCGGAAGCTGCGAAGCCCAAGGCCAGGGCTCTGGCATATTCAGTGTCTGGTGAGGACCTGCTCTGATTTGCAGACATCTGTCTTCTCCATGTAACCTCACATGGGGAAAATGGGAGAGAGAGCTTTGTGGTCCTTTTATAAGGGCATTAATCCCATTCATGGGGGCTCCACCCTCATGACCTAATCACCCCCAAAGGCTACCCCTCCTAGCAACATCATATTGGGGGTTAGGATTTCAACATCAGAATTTGGGGGAGACACACACACTCAGTCCATAGCAGGTATCATTGCAATGTTTGGGAAACAAAGTTCAGAGAGGCTGGGGTTTGCCCTGGCCACAGATGGGCCTGGGATCCAGGCTTCAACCCTCCCCCGGCTCTGTTTCCCCGCAGCCTGCAGCCCTCGCAGGACTAGCCCCTAGCCCTTCCTGCTGTCCAGCCTGGGGACCACCCATGTTCTAAGTGAGTGGACTAGTCCTGAGAAACGTTGTCCCTCCCTGACCTGTAGGTTCACCCCCCACAGCTGCTTAGCCTCTGAAAAGTCAGGGACAGAGGCCCAAAAGGCCACATGGCATCAGAAGGTGGGGTCTGGTGCCCACTATACATTTTCATTTCTATTATTAGAGGCCGCTTGTGGTTGTATACACATGAGAACACTGGGTTGGGAATCAGGATTCCTGGGTCTGAGTGACAGCCCTGCCACTTGATAAGCTCTCTGTGCTCATCTGCAAAATGGGTGTCCCCACAATGAATTCATTCATTCAGTTATTCACTGCCCTCATCTGTTGATGCATCTGTGTCCTAGATGCTGAGAGTGCTCCATGAATGGGAGAGACCGGGACTCTGGTCTCATGCAGCACACGCTCAGGCACACTGGCACACATACTGACACACATGGGAACACACACACTTGTGCTCACTGGCACACTCATGCACAAGCTCACACCTGTTTCCTCCTCCCTGTGCCCAGAGCCCTGGGCGTGGCATGGACAGAGGCAGAGGGGCCTATGGAGTCGGGTCCGTGGAGAACCTCAAGGACACCCAAGGACTTCAGCTAGTGCAGGTGAGCACGGGGTCCCCTCCTAAAGGTAACTGCAGCTGGGCAAATGGTCATCTTAAAGCTGGAGAGGCCGTGGGCAGAGGCTTTGCAGAAGGGACTGTGTTTATGTCCTTGGGATGTGCTTTGCTTTCTGATCACAGACACATTCAGACATGTGCACACCTCTCCAGATGGTGCTGGTTTGAAAGGAAGAAAGATCTTTTTTCTTATTTACTGACCAATTTCTACTCCAATGGTGGAGGGAAGGCCCTGGAGCAGGTGGAGAGGGTAAGGGTGGCAGAGGCAGCAGAGGGGTGCTCCCTGGGCAGGCAGGGCCCTACCATGGGGGCCGTGGAGGGAAGTGGTGGTGGTTGGGGGCAGCTCAGCTCAGTGGGCTGGGCCAGGGTTACACTCCCCCAGGACGAGGACCTCTCTGAGAGCCCTGTGAGGGCCCTGGAAGTGGGCACAGGACCCGAGCTGTGCCGAACATCACCGGCCAGGCTCTGGGGCTCAGGGCTCAGGTCTCAGGGATGGGTGGGGCAAGGCCAGGGGCAGCTCGGCTTCCCGTGTGTAGGAGTCTTCCAGACAGCTGTGGCATCCAAGGCTGAGGAACGTGCCCCTTCGATAGAGGCTGTTCTGCTGCAAGCTGGGAGGGGCTGGGGCACCACTGGGCTCCAGAATGTGGCTGAGTCTCCTGAAGAGGGATGGTGGGGAGCCCAGGCTGGAGATACTGTTGCTGGGGCCCCGTGTCCCTATTCCAGGTATGGAGGGACAGGGTAAGCTGTCCCCCTCTGCACCCCAACACTCACGCAGGGCCACCCTTCAGAGCTGCAGAAACTCCGGGATCAGTGTCTCCTCCTGTCATCATGGCCACCTCAGCTGCCAGTCCTCCGCCCTAAGCCCGGGGAAGACCCACAGTTTCATGGGGAAGAAGTGAATATTGTTGAACACCTACTGTCTGTAGGCATTATAGAAACCAGTCACCTTCCTTAACCTCCACCAAAACTCTACTGTCCCTCATACAGAGGAGAGAAACAAGGCTTGGAACCCTGCCCGTGGTTACTCTGCTGGTGAGCAGCAACACTGGGGCTCAAACACGCGTCCTCACCTTGTCTGTGACCTCTCTTCTTTGCACTGCCATGTGACCTAGGAGATACAGCAAGAGGTGTCCAGCGGATGGTGCCTTCTAGCCCCTGCTCTCTGTCCCCTCATTCAGGTTGTGTTCCCTCTCAGATGCACATGCCTGCATAAATATCCCATCTCCCCCTCAGGAGGATGGTGATAGTCTTAACACCCATTTCTGAGAGCCCATCATGGGCCAGACACCAGTAGAGATGCCAAATATACTACCTCATTTCGGCATCAGAGGGATTCTTTAAAGAGGAGCCATTGACATCATCTTGCAGTGGAGGGATCTGAGACTCGGTGAGCTTGGGTGACTTGCCTTGGTCAAGCATCTGGTTACTGAGATTTGAACCCAGGACTGATGGGTCCTGAAGCCCACTGTGGACCACTATGCTCTGTTGTTCCTGCCTGCCATTCTATTCCCTGTGCCCTCCCCAACCAGATCCCAGAGGATGGTGGCAGTGGCTTCGTGCAGCATCCTCATCTGCCCTTGAGACCTGGAGATTTTTGCCACAGAGTTTGGTGACTGCTTGGGCTGGAGGCTGGCCTGGGAGGATCCGGAGTGTTGATGGCAAACTCTTCAGTGGCCATTGGGCCAGAGACCCTATACATCTCTGGACACATGCAGATAGGTGTCTACAGAGCTGACAAGAGCCCCCTGTCCCTGGGTGGTGAGGCCAGAACCTCACATCCCCAACTCCATCAACTGCAGAGGATGAGTCAGCACAGGAATTGATGAGGACTGAGCACCCTAAACTAGGCTGCCAGGCTGCTTGGGGACCTCATTGGCTGGTGTTTCCAAGACATTTTGGAGTTTGTGACTAGCAGGTGCTCACAGCTAGCTGCAGAGAGACAGCACAGCTTCCTCCTCCTGTGCGGTGGGGAGGCCATCTGGCTTTCGTCTTGTGCAGCTGGACCTGCAGCTCCTCCAAATGCCACATGAGAAGTGGGTGGGGATCGACTGTCTGCTCTTGGGGCTCATTTGTTGATAACAGGCAGCCACGGCCACACTCTGTGGGGTATCCAGGGGATTTTAGGCTGTATTTCAGGCTGAGATAATAATAATAGGAAACTAAGAGAGGCTTAGAGCTGCCTCTCCCAAATCCCATCTGGATCTGGGGCTCTGGAGGCAGCCATCCAGGTGACTTGGGGACTAAGAGTAGCAGCGAGTGAGCTTTAGGAATGAAAGTAGAGTAGTTTAATATGCGAGTGCTGGGCCCTGGGACACGGCTGGGCTGTGAGCCCCGTGAGTACAGAAGCACCGTCCAATACTGCAGTCCTGAGAACGTACAGGCCACTCCGCTTGTTTATAAAAGGTGCTACGGACTGAATGTTTGTGTCATCCAAAATTCACATATTGAAACCCTAACCTGCAATGGGATGGTATTCAGAGGTAGTGCCTTTGGGAGGTGATTATGTTTAGATGAGGTCATGAGGGTGGGCCCTCAAGATGGGTCAGTGCCCTGGTAAGAAGAGAAAGAGGCCCAGAGCATCTGTCTGTCACGGGAAGACGCAGTGAGGAGACTGCAAGCCAGGAGGAGGGCCCTTACCTGGGGACAAATCTGATGGCACTTGGATCTCGGGCTTCCCAGCTTCCAGAACCGTGATAAAGAAATGTCTGAGGTTTAAGCCATCCAGACTATGGTGTTCTGTTATGGCAGGCTGAGCTGACTAAGGTAGTCGGCAAGGTTGTGAAACCCAGAGGAGGTGAGGGCCTTGCCCAAGGCCACACAGCAGGCTGGTGTGTGCTGGCCTCCTGCCACCTGCCAGGTGCTTTCCCCATTTCTTCCTCTTTATTTGACTTGTGCTTCTCAATTTCAGTGTGCAGGGTACTCAGCAGGCTTTCAGAAAGAAATATTCGACTGATAGAGTTAAAATCCTTGTACTGAAAAATCAGAGGCCTAGTAGCTCCCCTTGAACAGACGCAGTGTTTGGTGACAGTTTCTTAGGACAGAGGAGGGTGCCTGGTGGGTGTCCTGGCTAGACTCCCTATGACTCGAGGACTCCTCGCTGGTACCGTGTGGCTGCCTTGTGTCCCCACACCCTCCTCCCCCGTGTTTCTACTTCCCATGTTGTCTCAGGAAGGGCAGGTCCCCTGGACCCCCATGGGGGACAAGGAGAAAGGCCCTGAAGGATGTGGGGTTGGGGAGGAAGCACAGGCCAAGGACATCCGAGACAGCATGTCCCTGAGGTTTTTTGACACTCCTCTGCTTGTTTTATTGTTTTGTTCATTTTGACATACTTTTCCCCATGAATGTTGGGAGGTTTAAAACATACAAACCGCCAGAGAGGTTGTGCGTGCTTTTTAGTGAGGAAGGAAGAGGAGACTGTGAGCATGTTTCCCAGTGGACCGGGGTGAGAAGTGGCAGGTGACAGCAGTGGGAAAGAGGCAGCCAGAAAGATGGCCATGGCCGGAGGGTCTGTGCCCAAGAGGGGCCTGCAGAAGTGGAGGTGGGCAGGTCCAACTGCCACAGCCCCAGTGTCTGTGACCCTTTGAGGTTCTTACTCAATCCCTGCCTCGACCTCCCAGGAATGCGGCGCAGAGGCTGGGCAGAGGAGGGGTCAGAAAGCCCAGGGAGACACACGAGGGCAAGGGCGGGTGCTCAGCGTCCCCTCAGGCCGACCCACGCTCGCCTGCTCCTCTCTGAATGCAGCTCTCACAAAATGCGCCTTATGATCTCCACCGTTTCTTCAACTATCCAAGCTGGCGGGCTGGAGACTCATGGGAGATCATGGAATATTGCAGTCTGCAAGCACAGGGCAGATCCCTTGTCATCCCTGTTGTCCCAGGTGTCCTGAAGGAGGGCAGGGAGGGTAGGAGAGCGGTGGTTTGGCTGGACCAGGGCAGGACGTAGATACTGTCCTGCCGTTGCTTTTTCCCCGTTTCGTTTAGTTCCTCTGAAGGTGGCAGAAGAAAAATCTATCCTGCGAGGTGCAGGGAGTTTCCAAAGATGTCTTGGGACGGTTGTTTCTGTTTCCCACATTGGTCCCCGGGGCTCTACACTGACTCTCCCCTGTGTGTGCAGAGGAAGAGGAGGGGGAGGAGAATCAAGAGAGAATGTTCTGAGATTCACTAGGCCTGGGCTTCTGGCGAAGGGGAGTGAGCAGTCAGGGCACAATCGAAGGGAATCTGGGAACGCTCTTGGGGACAGCACCGCTTGGCCTCTCAGTAGCCACGGGGGCCCGGACTCCCGCGGAGCTGCGGAGAGAGCTGCTGCGGGCCTTGGCGTGCAGGGCTTGGGGTACACGGGCGGATCTTCCCAAACGCCCTCACCGGCTAGTTCAACTGTCCTCTCCATCTGGTCTTCTTCGGCAGGGGCAATGGGGACGAGTGCTGGGGTGACTGTGAGCTGGAGGCCCCGCGAGCCCCGCCCGTGGATTTCTCCGGGAGAATGGTTAGTCCCAGGTGGTTACAAGGAGTGAAAAAGCAACCAGTCGTCACAGCAAGGAGAGCTGTGGCCGGGGGAGAGTGGCCTTGGGAGTTTTCAGCTTTGGGAACATTTGCACACCACGCCCTCCCCGGGCTTAGGACTCCGTGTGCTCCCCGCTGTGGGATTCCACACGCGGCCACGTCCGCGCCGAGGGCACAGGCGTGTTTGCCCGTGAGGGGCCCTGGTGCACGCCCGCCTTCCTTCCAGAGCTCACAGCCCTTCCTGGGCTGCAGCGAGGAGGAGATGCGCGCCAAGCGCTCAGAGAAGCTTATTACCCAGAGGGCTGAAGACACAGCTTACTGAGAGAGAGCTCGCTGAGTGTGTGCTCCTAGCGCTCCACCACTGCCCGGTCTGCCTGGAGAATGTTCTGGCTCTGAGGCATCGGCACACCACTGGGGCGGGGATTGCATGGCCTTGGGAAGAGGATGAGGGGTCCCCATTTCCCTGAGCTCCCTGTGGACCAGCGCGATGGCAGCCCTAGCGCCCGCGGCTCCGTCCAGCAGGGTGAGACCGGCCCACCCTTAGCGGCTACTGACAGAGGGGAGGGATGACCTGTCTTCCTCAGTCTGAGATTAGGGTGGGTGGGTCAGGAGTTTGGGAAGGTGCTCTCTTCCAGGACGGTCTCCTCTCATTCCTCCAGACCAGAAATCCTTTTCATGGAGAGAAAACTTAAAACTAAGAGCTGAAGTCCGAAGTGTGAGTCCTTTTGGACCAGAAATACAGTGAGCGCCTTCACAGTGACGGGAGGAAGGTGTGCAGGACCCCGGTGACATACTCCTCCTGCTGGCTGAGAGCCAGCCCTGGACACATCCACTTGCGGGGGCTCTTTGCCCCTCCAGTAGGCCCCTAAGTGGCCACTGAGAGGCTTAGGATGATGAGTCAGTGCCTTGAGGGACTGGGTCGGTCCTGACTTTCCCACTGGTCCTTGTAGACCGCATCGTCCAGCAGTCCAGCAGAACTTTCCGTGAGGATGGAAATGCTCGCTCTTTTTGTGGCCCACATGGTGGCCACTAGCCACATGAGGATGTGGAGCACTTGAAGAGTGGCCAGGGTGACTGAGAACTGCATTTTCAATTTTATTTAATTTGAATCATTTTAAATTAAAATAGCAGCATATAGGCAGTGCCCACCATATTGTATAGTGCAGCTCTGTCTCTTCTGGGGAATCCAGAGCCCTTGGATCAGCCCAGTTGCCTAGCCCTTGTGTGACCTTGAGAAATTCACCTGACCTTTTAGTGGCTCAGTTTCTCTCACTGTGCATGGAGCGGGGCATATTGGCCCTTCCTGTCTTGATAAATATAAGGGGAAGTTAGAGCACACCAGTGTCACCAGCATCCAGCTCAAGAACACAGAGTGTGACCAGGATCTTAGAAGCCCCTCTCTTACATTACAGCTTCTACCCGAGGATCTGCCCTACCTTGACTCTGAAAAGGTACTGTCAGGTTTTCCTGCGTTTGAACTTAATGTAAGTGAATCATTTGGTATGTACCCTCTTGGATCTGGCCTATTTTGTTCAACATTATGTTTGTGAGGCTTATCCAAATTGTTATGTGTAGCTGTGGTTTGTTTATTCTCATTGCTTTTTAGTATTCCATTCTGTGAATATATCATACCGTATTTTTCTGTTAATGGGCATTTGAGGAGTTTCAAGTTGGAGTGTATTAGGGATAACGTTTCCATAAACCTTTTTATTACCTGTCTTTGGAGAATATATGTTGGCTGTATTCCTAGGAGAGGAATTGTTCTCAGGACAAGAAGACCTTGAGAAGGGAGGTGTTAGAAGGAGGAAAGTAAGGCAAGGCTTAGACATTTCCCCCAGTTCCAAGCGTGGGAAGTAAGTAGGTGTTCTGCTTTGGGAAGCCAAGTAATTTTACAAAGTGGTTATACTAATTTATACACTCATCAATAGTGCACAAAGGGATGGTTTTTCCACTTCACAACACTTAGTATTTTTCATAATTTTGATTTTAGTCATTCTGGAGCATGTGAAGATTTAACATACGCAGTTTTAATTTTATGACCTCATATATTCATGACTGTATTAGTCAGGGTTTCCTAGAGACATAGAATAAGTAAGATACGTGAGTGTGTGTGTGTGTGTGTGTGTGTGTGTGTGTGTAAAACAGGAGAGAATTTTTAAAGAATCTGGCTCATACCATTGCGGAGGCTGACAAGTCTGAAATCTACAAGACAGGTTGGCAGGCTGGCTACTCCTGGTTGATGTCACAGGTCAAGTCCAATGGCAGTCTGCCAGCAGAATTCCCTCTTCTGCAGAGAACCCCAGTCTTTTGCTCTTAATGCCTCCAACTGATCGGATGAGGCCCACCTACCTTATTGAGGAGAATCTGCTTTACTCAAAGTCTACTGACTTAAATGTTGAACTTGTTAGAATATCTCTTCACAGCAATGTCTAGACTGGTGTTTGAACAAATATTTGGGTACTGTGGCCTAGCCAAGTTGACACATAAAATTATCACAGTGACTAATGAAGTTGAGCATCCTTTTTTATGTTAGTGGCCATTTGTTTATCAGTTACTTTCTCATTTGTATCTGTTAAAGTCTTTTGTTGGTTTTTATTTGATTTTTCTGTAGTTTTCTTTTTGATTTTTAGAAATTCTTCATATACTTTGGGAATAAGTGTTTGTCAGATATATATGTATTGCAAATATCTTCTTCATTCTGTTAGCTATTTTTTCACTCACTTATTAGCGTATTTTGAGGAACAAAAACTTAAAATTTTAAAATATTCTAATTTACCTATTTTTTCTTTTGTGATTATAAATGTTTGTGTTTTTTCTAAGAAATATTTATCTACTCCAAAGTCACAAATAAATTTTTGTAAATTCCATCTAAAAGTCTTGTTTGACTTTGCCATTTTCATCTGCAACTATTTTTGAAAATTTCATTCCCCCCAACAGATCTTAGTACCACCTTTGTAAAAAGTCAAGTGAAGGAATATACATGTGTGTCTTGAGTATGTGTGTGTATGTGTGTGTGTTGATCCATTTCTGGCTTCTACTCTCTTTCATTCGTCAGTTTGTCTCTCCTTGTGTTAATACCGCATTGTATAATTAAGTGCAGGTTTATGAGATGTCTTTATATCCGATAATGTAAGTCCTTCAATTTTCTTAATCTCCTCCTTGTCTCTCTCCTCTTCTTCTCCCTTTTCCTTCTCTTTCCTTCTCCTCCCTCTTCCTCCTGCATCAAGGAATCCTTGAATATAATTGGACCCTGTGCAATTTCAGCCTGGATATTTGGATCAGTCATGAATTTGCCCACAAAACACACACTTACACACCCAGCCGGGATTTGTTTGGGACTGTGTTGTGTTGAGTTACACAACCTTCAGGGAGAACTGACATCCCTCATCATCTTGAGTCTTCTAATGATCATATAACCCATCCTTTATTTTGGTCTTTTGAATTTCTCTCAATGATTGCCTTATAGTTTTCAGTGTAGAACATTTGTTCATCATTTATATTAATACAAAGGATTTGCAATTTTCTGAAAAAATTCTAAATAATATCATTAAAAATATTTTCTGTTTATTGATACTCTGAGTATATAGAAGTGCAGCTGATTTTTATATATTGACTTTATATCTGATGAATTTGTTAAATTTATTAATTATAATACTATGTAGATTCCTTTGAAGGTCCTACTCTCCTGTGATATTATCAAGGAATCTGCAAACAAGCAGTTTTATATTCTTTCATTTTTAATTTTGTTCTAATTACTCATTTCCTAATTGCACTGGCTAAGAACATCAGTAAAATATCGATGAAGAAAAGATAATAGTGGCCTCCTTTTCTTATCTGTAACCTCAGAGAAATTACTTTCAATAACTTACAAATAAGTGTGACGTTTGCTGTAAGTTGTACAGGGTATGATCTCACTAAGGATATTGCCTTCTATTTCTGTATCACTAACAGTTTCTTGTTTTTTAATCAAAATATTGTCTGGGAGCTCTAATATTTTTATTTATAAGAGAGCTTTGTCTGTAAGTTTACTTTTCTATGGTCATTTCCTTGTCAGGTTTTGATATCAAGTACTTAATGGCCATATAAACATAATTTGAAAGTGATTTCTCTTTATTTTCTGAAAGAGTCTGTAAGATTGGTATTACTTATTTCCTATAACTTTGTAAACATGTACCATCAGGACTAAGGGTGATTTTTTGTAGAATTATTTGTAATTATTAATTTTTTTATTTGCACTGTGCCATTCAGATTTTCTATCCTCCCTTCTGTCATTTTGGTAGAATGTTTTCTTAAGTTATGTTTTAAATTTCATGCAAATTTTCATTTCATAGTATAAAATTTTTCAAAGTATCTTTTATTTTCTTTATGATGCCTATAAGATCTGTATGTCTCCTTTTTCATTTATGATATTAAAAATTTATTTTCTCTTTTCTGTATTTGTTAAATATACATAATTTTTAATCTTATTTTTATTATTTCTTTACTTTCTTAGGTTTGATTTACTCTTTCTACTTTCTGCAGATGGCAGATTAAATGATTGATTTTCAGGCTTTCTTTTACATATATACAGTTATGATGATAAATTTCCTCCATGCATTGATTTAGCTATTTCCCATCAATTTGCTATGTCATATCTACATTTCCATTAAGGTCAAAATATTTTCTAATTTCTGTTTTGATTTTTTTCTTTGACCTATGTGTCCTTTAGAAGTATATTTTTAAAATTTTTGTGGTTAGAGGTTTTCTAGCTATCTTTTTGTTACTGAATTCTATCTTAATTTCATTAGAGTCAGAAAATATACTGAGAATAATTTTTATCTTTAAACAAATTTGGTGGTTTTATCTATGTACCCAATATGTGGCTGGTATAGTAAATCTTCTATGTGCATTTGGGGAAAAAAATGAATCTTGTTTTGACTGGGTGTAAAATTAGGCTAAGACTGTTAATTTCGCCGGCCAGATCCATATTCCTTTGGATCCATACCCCTTCGCTCTTAATTTGACCAGCATTAAGAGTGGTCTTAAAGTCTCCCTAAATATTTATAAATTTGTCTAATTTTGCTTTTGTTTCTGCTTAACTTTTTCCTTTTTGGCTTTGCAGCTATGGCATTGGATGCATTCGTATTTTGAATTGTGATTTCTTTATGGTAAATGGATCCTCTTATCCTTATGACATAGTCCTCTTTATCTCAAGCAACACTTGTTGCCTGAAATTCTGCTTTGCCTGATATGACCCATACCAGCTTTCTTCTGGTTAGTGTTTACATGGCATAACGTTTTTTATCCTATTATTTTTGCCTTTCTGACCACATCATATTTAAACTGTTTCTCTAGCCATATATATATACTCATGTATATATATAATCATTTATTTTTAATTTGAGTGGTTAGCCCATTTTCATTTAATGTAATCATTGATATGGTTGTGTTTATATCTACTGTGCATTTGGGTATTTGTTTTTTATTTGTACTGTCAATTTCATATTCCATTTTATTCTTTATCAATTAAACACTTCTTATTCCATTTTTACTCTACCAGGTCATTTGTTATATACTTTATTATTATATTGGTGTTTACTCTAGATATTACAAAATGAATCTTTGATTTATCATAATCATACAAAAAGCTGGTTCTTTGAAAACATCAATAAAATCAATAAACCTTTATCTAGATTGATCAAGAAGAAAGAAGAATTAAATTACTCGAGTCAGAAATGAAAGAAGAAACTGCTATTGACTCTACAGACATAAAAGGAGTATTATGAATAATTGTATACCAACAAATTAGATAACTTAGATGAAATGAACAAAATCCTAGAAAGATGCAAATACTGAAACTGGATCCTGAATAAATAGACAGTCTGGAGAGATCTATAACGAGTGAATAGATTGAAGTAGTAATTTAAAAAAAAATACAAAAACAAAAACTATCCCCCACACACAAAAAAATCCATGCCCCGATGACTTTACTGCTGAATTTTACCAAACACTTAAATAAGAAGTATTACTAAATTATCACAATCTCTTCCAAAAGTTGAAGAGGACAGAATATTTCCCGACTCATATTATGAGGTCAGCATTATCCTGATATCAAAACTAGGTAACGATATTACAAGAAAACTACAGACTGATATCTCTTATAAATATGAACATAAAAATCCTCAAGAAAATACTAGCTAAAATCTGCTGGAATCCATGCACAGGAAAAATAAAATAAAATAATAGCAAATTGAATCCATAAAAATAATTATTTATGCACCACAACCAAATGGGATTTATACCAGGAATGCAATGTTGATTTGACACCCCAAATCAAACAGTATATACATTATGTCAGTAGAATAAAAAAAAAATCAAATACTCATCTCAATAGATTTGCAAAAGTCATATGAAAAAATTCAGTGTCTTTCATCATAAAAATACTCAACAAATTAGAAATAAAAGGTAACTTCCCTAACCTAATAAAAGGCTAATACTAAAAAAAAAAAAAAAAAAAAAAAAAAAAACCATAGCTAACATCATACTTAATGGTGAAAAACTGAATAGAGGCCAGACACTGTGGCTTATGCCTATAATCCTAGCACTCTGGGAAGCCAAGGCAGGCAGGTCGTTTGAGCTCAGGAGTTCGAGACCAGCCTGAGCAAGAGCGAGATCCTGTCTGTACAAAAAATAGAAAAAATCAGCAGGACATGTTGGCACATGTCTGTAGTCCCAGCTGTTGGGGAGGCTGAGGCAGAAGGATAGCTTGAGCCCAGGACTTTGAGGTTGCTATGAGCTAGGCTGATGCCATGGAACTCTAGCTGGGGAAACAGAGTGAGACTCTGACTCAAAAGAAAAAAAAAACTGAATAGGTAGAGTTAATAGATAAACTACATAGGGTTTTTTTTTTCTTTTTCTTTTTTCTTTTTTTTCCCCACATTTCCTGGTACTTCTTTCTTTCTTTCTTTCTTTCTTTCTTTCTTTCTTTCTTTCTTTCTTTCTTTCTTTCTTTCTTTCTTTCTTTTTTATTGGGGGAAAACTATAAAGCATTTACAGTAAAATGTTTACAGTCACAATTTGTAGTGAGCTGATTTCCCAAAATATATTACCACTCAAGTTGACTTATCTTGTTACATTCCAAAACCTACTCTGTCAAACGTAGATACAGTTGGAGCACTATGTATGTACTCTTTTTTCTTTTTGAGGTAATGAAAATGTTCTAAAATTGATTGTGGTTATGGTTGCACATTTCTCTGAGTATACTAAATAAGAAACATTGATTTGTACATTTTAAATGGGTGATTGTATGATATATGAACACTGTTAGAAATAATATTTTATCTCTTATATTTGTGTTTCAGATATTTTGTTTTTCTTTTTCTTTTCCTATGTTTGTATTTGTGTGTATATGTGTATGTGTGTGTGTTCCTATGGTGTATCTGTTGTTGTTTCTTTATTTTCAATATATCTTTGTCCCTATAGTTGAAGCAGGTCTCTCATAAATATCTTGTAGTTGGATATATTTTTATAACCACTCTGACTTTGTGTGTTAGTTAGAGAGATTATTTCAATTACTATTAATATAATTACTATTATGCTTGGGATTAATTCTACCATCTTAATTTTTTCATCTGTCTCAACAATTTTTGTTTCCTTTGTTACTCCTTTTCTATATTTTTTTGGAGTAAGATCATTATTTCAATTTGGTTCTCCTATTAAAATTTTAGTTATATTTTTGTATCCTTTTAAGTGGCTATGTTTACATATTCTAATAAAACTTAGCTTAGTATCTTACTGCTTTATGAACAATTCAAGAATTTGCAATAGTTTTTACTACATTTATTATTTTGTTTCCTGTGTTTACTATTTTATCATATATTTTACTTTTTCGTATGTAATAGCCCCATAAGAATTTTTTTATAGTTGCTTTAAACAGTCAATATTATTTCACATTTATTCACATATTTCTAGAGCTTTTTATGTCTTCCTGAAATTATATGTTTCTAGTTGGGAACTTTGTCTTCATCCTAAGTATTTTCTATGATATTTTCTATAGTAAGGACATGCTAGTAAGAAATTCTTCCTACTTCTGTTTGTCTGAGAATGTCTTCATTTTAATTTAATTTTTTGAGACTATTGAAAAATGGCAGTTTTTATTTTCAGCTCTTTAACTCTGTAATTCCTTTATCTTTGGGCTTCCACAGTTTCTTTTGAAACTGTATTTCTTCAGCTATCATTCTTATTATTTCTGAAAGTAACATAGTTTTCCTCTGGTTACCTTTGAGATTTCATCTTATATTTACTTTTAACCTATCTGCCAATTATTTGTGTGGATGTGGTTTTCTTTGTATTTTACCAGCATATGTCTTGCTGAAGTTTTTGACTGTGCAGATTGAGGTCTTTTATCAGTTTTGCAATGCTCCTGATCATTGATGCTTCAAATGTTGCTTCTTTCCCATTCTCTATTTTCTCTCATTTTGGAACTACCTTTACTTATATATGAGATTTTTCACTGGATTTCACATGTTGTTTTTCACTCTTAATTTTAAATTTAGTTTATGTGGTTTAGTTGAAAAAATTCTATTGTAATATATGTTAGTTAACTAATCCTCTCTTTTTGAGTAATCTAAGTTCATCCAATAAGTTTTTTATTTCAGATATAGTTTTCAATTCTAGAATGCATATCTCACTTTATTCCTTAGATTTCACTTCTCTGCTGGTTTCCCATCTTTTCATCCATTTTGTCTATGTTTTTCTTTATTTCTTCAGCATGTTTATAATAATTATTTTATTAACTTCAATATTTGAAAAATCTATAGGTCTGATCATCTTGTTTGTTGTTTGACTAACAATCTCATTTTAATATTCATCTGTCTAGACTTTTTTATTATTTGTCAAACATTATATGAATAAAAATAAAAGAGTTTCTTTTCTACTCTTTGATTTATCTATTGGAGATCATGCACCTTTGTTCTGTCAGGCATGCAGAGTGAGAGAGAAGTAGATCAACCAGTTGTAATAATGAGAGTCTTTGGTCACATCTGACCTGATAGTAACAGCTGGGTGCCCTGATAATTACAGAAATACCAATACACAATGAAGGGGACTCCTGGGGGCTGGTAATTGTTCTGGCCAACTTGAGAATGGGTTGAGAAGACATAGGAATGGCTCCTGATGGAGAGAGAGGGCACCTGGGCTTCCCCTTAGTTTGATCCTCCCAAGTATCAATTCTTACCTGGGCATTTTGGGCACCCTCCTGTGACCAGGGTCTCTCAGGTAGTTCTGAGTATCTCTTAAGATGCCCTCACTGGCTAGGAATGACTGTGTTGCCTGTGTTTCTTGTCTTTCAAAGGTCTGACTTCCAGAGCAGGCTCGGCAGAGTTCAGGGCTGTTCAAATGAAACACTGGGTTCAGAGCTCAAAACAGCTCTTAATGTGGTCCCCATTGGAAGTTTTCATACCCCATTTTTAGGTATGGTTTTCCATATCTCTGCATTTGATGCTTAAAGACACACATTTTCTCTGTCTCATTTGGCGGCTCATTCAGGGAAGCCCTGTGAACAGAAGGGTTCCCGGATCTTTTACCTTGGTGCCAGCTTCTGCTTTGTTTCCTGGTGGGGGCTCAGAAGGCTCTATGTACGTGTGGGCCCTCTGCTCCCTTCCACCCCTTTCTCACTAAGCATCAGCCTCTCCTACCTCTTTGAGTGGGGAGGTACCCAACTCACCCCAGCTCTCATCCTCTGTGAGGCTCTGGGTTTTTCTTTCCATTTCTGGAGGTATCAGGATGGCCCCATGGCTATGTTCTTTTGGGGCTTTGCACATCAGTTGCACCTGGCAGAGTCTGGCAGACGAGCAGAAGAGAAATAACCCCTCATGCACTGGGTTGGGGGTGGAGGGTGAAGGTTAGAAAATATGGTGTCTTTGCTGCACTCCTTCTGTGTTTTTTCCAGGTCACTTGATACATGGCATATGATTCTATAGGAAATGAGACTGAAGCTGTGTTTTGGGGATATACAGGAAGCAGCAGCCAGTGATACCTCTTAGTTCAGATCCCTGATTTTATTCTAATCCCCTTTCTGACCCATTCTGAAAATGTCACTGAAAAGAAATTATAATTTGTGTGCCATCTAAAGTAGGCCTAGCACCATGTTAGGCTTTTCTTTTGCCTTAAAATTCCAAAAACATCTGTGAATTAGATAAACCCCTCACAGCTCCCTAAGTGTACCCCACACACTATGCTGTGCACATAGAAGGGAGAGAGGCTGTGCCCCGGATGCAGGCACATCAGGCATATTTAGATGCCAAAGGGCAACCCAGGACAGGAGCTGGGTAAAGCCCAAAGATCTGGAAAACTAGCGTCCACAGAGGGGTGCAAGCACCATTTAGAGAAGTTGGCAGGGAAGGCTTCTTGGAGGGAGGGGCAGGAGCAGGTCCCAAGGGACAGGCTGGCAGCAGGGTAGGGCTTCCCATTTAGGGCACAGTGGGAGTGATGGTGGCAGCTGGCAACCTGTCCATGGGCACTACACAACCATAGAAGAGAAGGCTCAAGATCACCTCGTTCAATCTGCTCAACTGTAGGATGAAGAGACCAGGATGTGGATGAGGACAGGGCCTTGCTCAGGGTCACATGATAGAGAAGCAAGAGTGTTTCCTCTACAGTGAGTCACCACAATTGCTCAGGAGTGGGGTCTGAATGCAGAGTTCAGGGGTCTGAATGGGGTCTTTCTACACATTGGTGGCTTGTCCATCAGCCTCATAAGTGCCCTCCTCTCAGCTCGGGCTTTGTGGAAGAAGCATTTCCTTTATGTGGCTTCTCTTTAAAGCCATACCACTCTAGGTAATTTACTACACCAACGACTAGTCATACCAATATCAGGACTAAAGAACTCTAAATCTGCACACTCCACCCTGCATTTCACAGATAGGGAAACTGAGACCAAAGAGGGCAGATTGGCAGGGCTCTGCTTTCCATGCAGGTCAGCCTCCTGGACATCCCAGAGGACATTTGGCCCCCTCCGAGGGGGACGGGCTGAGGACACCCCCTACTCTCATGGTATGCCCCAAGCCAGAGCAGAAGTCAGGGAAAAGCAAAGGGCACAGGAACTGCACCTTACTTTCAGATGATCACGCACACTGTCCTCTCAGCTATCATCCCTTCCCCCTGAGACAACTGAAGGGAAAGCAGTCCCTTATCACTGCCACCTCGTACACCAGAGAGCTCTGGATGTCCCAGCCTGTGGGGAAGCCTGCACCCTTGTTGGAGGCAGCATGAGAGGGAAGCAGAGGGCTGCTTAGGGATTTGAGACAGGAGCAGAGGGCTCTGGCCCTGGGTCATGTCTGAAATGGGAAGGAGGGACCTCACTTATCTGTCTTCGATCTTCCCTATTTTATGGGGAAAGCTTCAAACCAATTGGGAAGTAGGTGGAGAGGAGAGAACTGAACTGGCCTCTGAGGTGCATTGATATTTTCTCTTTACGTTACCCGCCGGGCTAGCTGTCTTTGTCTTTGAAAGTCTCAATTTGGAGAAAGGGGTCCGAACCGAACGGGATTTAGAGGAGGGGATTCAGAAATGACAGTTTCTGGAACTGCAACAAGGTTGTAGTGTTTATAATTCATCCAGGCCAAGGATAAGAAGGAATAGAGTGCATCTGTGTTTGTGTGTGTGTGAGAGTGAGGGAGTGCATGTGAACATGTGTGCAAGTGTGTACAAGTGTTATGTATGCACTCATGTGAACATATGCACGTGAACACCTGTGTATGTGAGCGCTGTGTGTGTCTACATGTGAGTGCAGGCATGTGAGCATGTGTGTGTTAGTGCATGTGATTGTGTGTGTATGTGTGAGGGTGTGAGTGCATGTGTGTGTATGTGAACATGTGTGTTTATGTGGGTGTGGATATGTACAAATGTGCCTGTGTGTGTGTGCTGCAGGGGTAAGGAAGGAAGTCACAGGGCTGGCGCTCAGATCAGAAACATGTAGCTGTTTAGCGCTGTTCTCTGCACCACTGAGCCTGAGGGGGGGAGGTGGTGTCTTTACCATAATTAGGCGGTGGCATTGCCCTGTGCCCTGCACATGGGTTCTGCATGTCATTTTCGGAGCCTGGGCAGGTCAGATCACAGACAGCAGGACTCAGGGGAAAGAGGAACAGGTGCCTGCTTCAGGCCGACTGCCAGTCACTGTCAGGCCATCCTTCAGCAAGTGCCCTGTGATGGTCGTAGGAGGGTCTGGGTGAGGGTGGGCGCGAGCATCTGGGGACCCAGGGCAGAGGCACAGGAGGCCCGCACTTCCAGCAGGGGAGAAGGACGGTGAACAATGAAGGTTGTGGCCTGCAGTGAGTGTGGTGCCAGGAGCTGAGCTCAGATCAGGGCACCTTCAACTCAGGTGAGAGGAGACGAGGATAGCGCGTGGAGGAGGGGACACTCGACGCAGGCCACGGGGCAGGGACCAGCACGCAGGAGGAGCCGGTGCCATGTTTGAGAGCAGTGAGCCTTTGCGTGCCCTGGGGATGCTGAGCGGCTGCGGATGGAGCCGGAACTCTTTGTTGGACTCGGAGTGTGCAGAGGTAAAGGTCCGTGCGCGTGTCCAGCTTCGGTTCGGAGCAAGGGAGCAGTCACAGGGGTACCCTGGCTGGGGAACGTGGGCAGTTGTAATGCAGCCGGGTCACCCAGGGCTCAACCCCACAAGGAAGTGGCCCCAGCTGGTGGTCATGGCCACGGTGTGCCAATGTGCCCAAGCTCCTGACGTCGCCTGTCGGTTTGCAGATGGGCCAGGAGGCTGTGGCTCCGGCAGCAGTTATCCCAGCAGCTCAAAGCGTTAAACAGGCCTTTGCAGCCTCATCCCTCAGGGGAGACGATGCCTCAGGGTGGCGGCCCCAAGGTGAGAGGCTTCTCCATAAAGCGGATGAACATGATTTCAGGGTAAATTTCCTCCCCTGATTGTATTTCATTTTAGAGCCATTAGGATAATATTGCTATTCTTTCCGTACCAGTGATATCGCTGCCTCATTTGCATTGTTCTGCGCGTCTCTGCCGGAGCTGAGACGAGTCTGCGTCTGCAAGTGTGTGTTGAAAGGCATGAGCAACAGCCAATGTCAGTCCCCGTCCCGTCCCTGTCCCCCACTCTCTGCATATCAAGGCCCTCCCTGCAGGCCGGAGGGCCTTCCTGGGGGGTAGATGTGCCCTCTCCCAGGCAACACACTTCCGGGACTGCCACTCACAGTGGCCTCTGCCTGAGGAAGGGGCATTCATGTCCCTAATGCACTCTCGCCCTGATGCCCAGCACGCTGTGTCGCTCAGCGTGCACGACAGCCCCACGTCTCAGTCGAGCAAGGGCCCTGGAGCATCCAGGGCTGAGAAGCTGGGACTGCAGGGAGGACTGTGGGAGGCCGTGTGGCTTCCTGGAACAGCTGGCTCTGGAGTCAGGTAACTGGGGCCAAATATCACTCTGCTACTGTGTGTGTGACCCTGGGTGAGAGACCACGAAGTCTCTGATCCTGTTTCCTGATCTGAAATGCAGAGTGGACATGCGGACAGGGCTGGAGGGAGGATCCAATAAGGAGGTGAACAGACTTTACAAATCACAAAGTACAACACAAATGTCACTTGTTAGGGGGCAGTGAGGCATAGCAGTTCCAAGTATAGCCTTTGAAGCTGCACTGTCTGGATTTGAATTTTAACTTGGCCACTAATTATTCAGACTCGTTGGTGAATTATTTGTGTCTCCAATACCTTCCTTGGAAAATGCACTGTGCTGCTCAGGTCTCCTTTTGGGGAAGGACTTTCTCCCTGACAAGAAGTGAGGTCAGAACACAGCTTTCAGATGCTTAGGTTGGCCCAACTGCAGAGAGCCGCCTTGCCTGAGATCACAGCCTTGCCTGAGTGGCCCAGGGAAAGCCTGAGCCAGGCCAGGGTTCCGGCTGTGCCAATCTCAACTGGTACAGGATAATTGTGCTGGGCGATGCCCACCCCAGAGCTCCCTCTTGTGTGGGTCAAGGCTTTGCTGGGCCTGCTCTGCGGTTAGAGTTCTTCCTATGCCCAGTCCTACTCCCCTGCCCCTGACAGGTGCTGATCCTTAAGAAGCATCTTGCGCCCAAACTCCATCTCAGTCAGGGTCTGCTTCCAGAGAGCTTGGCAGCTTCCTGGCAAGTGAACGTAATGCAATGCAGAAGTCGACTGAGATAGTAAGGTGAGTTCATAGATTCCAAAGATTTTGAGCAGTGTCTGGGACATGGTGCTATTTTGTTATTATTAATTATTGCTGTGCATCGAGTACCCACTCCGTGCTGGGCTCTGCCATGCCAGGCCCTCTGCCCGCATGTCGCAATACTCACAGGGACCCCACAAGGAAGTACCATTGTCCCTACTTTACAGATGTGGAATGCAAGGCTTAGGGAGGGTAAGGGTCTTGCCCACTTCCAAATTCTAGTAGGAGGCAGAGCTGGGGCCCAAAGCCTCTGCTACATGCTGTGCAACCTTCTCCTATATAGACCTGGTAGCTGGTCACCAGGGAGGTGGAATAGGTCACCCAGTGACTACAAGCCAATGCCCCTGACTCCCACCAGTTCAGCAGGCTTTGCACTGTTCTATGCAGCTTCCTCTTGCTGTGGGCTATCTAAATGCTTAAATGTGGGGGAAAAAATGTGAAGTCCAGGCCGGGCGCGGTGGCTTACACGTGTAATCCTAGCACTCTGGGAGGCCTAGGCGGGCGGATCACTCAAGGCCAGGAGTTTGAAACCAGCCTGAGCAAGAGCGAGACCTCGTCTCTACTAAAAACAGAAAAAATTAATTGGCCAACTAAAAATATATAGAAAAAAATATTAGCTGGGCATGGTGGCGCATGCCTGTAGTCCCAACTACTCAGGAGGCTGAGGCAGGAGGATAGCTTGAGCCCAGGAGTTTGAGGTTGCTTTGAGCTAGACTGACGCCACGGCACTCTAGCCTGGGCAACACAGTGAAACTCTGTCTCAAAAAAAAAAAATGTGAAGTCCAAAACCAATTTCTCTTCTCATTACAGTTTCTGCCTGCTGCCTGCTCTTGTGAGGCGTTCTTGGTCTGTGTTTATAACACATTGCCATCTCTCAAACACCCTTGCTTGTTTGGGGGGAAGCTGGTGGCTCTCTTGCTAGGCATGAGGAGGTGTTGGTGACAGAGCTGAGAGGAGAAGACAGGAGCAGGGAGGTTGACCCTGCATCCTCTGTAGAGTGGGGTGGCCACCTGAGGCTGGTGGCCTTGCCCAGGTCTTGCACCTTCAGGCTCCTGGGAAGGTACATTGGAAGCATCAGGACAGTGAGCCTTTAGGGGATGTGGCATCTGGATGCCTGCTGTTCCAGACTGCAAAAATCTTGACCATGCAGCTTCCAGAGATGGGAGGCCCTGCCCTTTTGCAGCTTCTGTTCGGAAGGACTGGTGAGCAGACAGGCACTTGCCTCCGAAAAAGTGTAACTATTAATCTAATTTAGCCTCAATAGATTTGCCGTATCTGGACATTTAGTGTAAATGTCCAAACAGCCTGGACTTTTGTGTGTGCTCCTTTCATTTAGCCTAATGTTTCTGAGAGTAAATCATGTTGTGGCATGCATTGGTACTCTGACTCTTTTCATTGCCAGTGTTCCTATGGCCAATTGTATAATATGTTATTTTGTATTTTTAAAAGAAACATTTAGTTTTGGAATAACTTTAGATTCATAGAAAAGTTGTAAAGATATAATGGAGAATTTCCATACGCCACACACCCAGTTTCTTATATTATTGACATCTTACATTAATTAGTGTGGTACATTTGTTATGACTAATGGGTCAATATTGATATATTTCTATTAACTAAAATTCATGTTTTACTCAGATTTTCTTGGTTTTCACCTGACGTCCTTTTTCTGTGCCAACTCCCCACATAGCATTTAGTCATCACCTCTCCTCAGGCTCCTCTTGGGTGTGACGATTTCTCAGGCTTTCCTTGTGTCGAATGACTTTGATTTGGGTGACATTGGTCACCAGGATGTGATCAGGTAGTGTTTGTCAGGTTTCTCAAATGCGAAGTTACTCATTTTTTCTCCTTTCTGTACTGAACCCTTTGGAAGAAAGACATTACGCAAGCTTGCACTTAAAGAGTGGGGCGTTATGTTCTCCCTCTTCGAGGGCAGAATATCTGTATAAATTATTTGGGATTCTGCTGCATGGGAGATTTGTCTCTTCTCTCTTATTTATTTAAAAATTTGCATTCATTGAAGTGCTGTAAAGTTCTATGAGTTTTGACAAATTCATAGTGCTATGGTTCTACCATTTCATTACTGTGGAAAATAGTTTTACTGCCCCAAAATATCCCCAGTGCCTCTCCTAATCATGGACACATACATACTTATTTTACACTGTAGATACAGTCCAATATTGCTTAATTTATTTTGTTACTCAAATTATTTTATTTTGGCCATTGGGGGCTCCTGTGTCCATTTCACATACCACTCTCATCTGCATGTATGTGTGTGTGTGTGTGTGAGCGTGTGTGTGAGAGTGTGTGTCTGTCTGCTGGGCATCAGCCACTTCTCTAAGGATACCTAGCTCCTTTCTGGAATGGCATTAGAAGCTAAAATCTTGGTGCAAAGTGTGTTCGTTCATTGCTATCACGGTGTCATTGCTTCTAGGCTCTCCCAGTGGTCAGAGTAAAGAAACGTGTGTGTACATCAACCCATGCACACACACACACAGGTATCCCTCTGCATCTGTATTAAGCGTTATTTGAGTTATTAGTGGTATCTCCAGCCGTAATGTGGTACCAAACATAGTGTTCAGCCTTCTTCTCATGGTGTCTGTAAGCTCTCTCTCCATCTGTGACAGACCCAGCTCCCACCGCCCACCATCCACCACACATTTACTTAACTGTTCAACTCCAGTGTGTATTAATACATACGGTGGTTTCAGTATTATTAACACACATACCCATGGGAAGCAATTCTATCAACTATGGTGCAATACTTATGTATAATTCCTTTTTGCTTTAGTCCTTTAGATCCCACTCGTTTCCAAAGTTACTTAGATTGGCACCTCCTAATCTCCTTCTTTAAAGTTATTTCAATCATTTGTATTATAGCTATACTATTTTGCCACAGTCTACAAATCTCATGATGTCTCAACCTCTTAAATGATCTTTTTAGTTCACACACATTAAAGTGCTACAAAGTTCTATGGGTTATTTACCTACCATTTCAGTATCGGACTAGTTTTACTGCCCCAAAAGATCTCCAGTGCTTCATGTATTCAGCCCTCCCCCTCCCTGAACCCCTGACAGCCACTGGTGTGCTTGCCGACTGAACTCTATAGTTGTGTCTTTTCCAGAATGCCACACAGTTAGCGCCACACAGGGTGTAGCCTTTTCACACTGGCTTCCTTCACTTAGCAGTATGTCTTGATAGCTCATTTCTGTCTGTCACTGAGTGCTATTCCACTGTAGGGATGTGCCACAGATTTTCAATCCAGTTACCTATGGAGGGATACTGTGCTTGCTTTTATTATTAATAAATTTACTAAAAACATTCATGTGCAGGTTTTTGTGTGGGGATGTTTTTAAATCAGTTGACTAAGTACGTAAGAATGGGATTGTTAGATCTCATGGTAAGACTGTATTTAACTTTGTAAAACACTGTCAAACTGTCTTCTAAAGTGGCTGCAACATTTTTCATTCCTGTCATTCTACATCCTCGTCAGCAATTGGTGTTTTCAGTTTTTCTCCCTTGTGCCATTCAGTTAGGTTGTAGAGCCATCACACTGTTGTTTAATTTGCAATTCCCCAATGATAAATGATGTCGAGCATATTTTATATGCTTTTGGCCACATGCATGTCTTTTTTGATGAGGTGGGCTATCTGTTCTATTCCACTGCTGTATGTGTCTATTCTTTTGCCAACACTATTTTGTTTTTATTACTGTACCTTTATAGTAAGTCTTGCATTTCTCTGTGTCATTTGAATGAACTTAGACTTGATCCTCTGGGCATAGTGACCTAAGGGAATGAGCAATGGGGTAAAGTAGCAAAAGTTGAGTTAGATCCACTTGAAAGAATTGTGGGAGGCATGTTGGAGAAGAGAAAGACTGGGTACAGAAAGGTCACATCACCCAGGTGCCAGATCTGGAGGCAGTGGCACTGTGACCAGAGAGGAGCAGGAAAATGGCAGCAGGGAAGGCTTTCCTTCTGGAAGCACCAGCTGGCGGGTCACGTGCATGTCCACATTAGCAGGGGGCAGCTCTGCCTTCCCAGCCTTCTACAGTAGGGGTGCAGGCCCTTGCAAAATTTTACTCCTTGACACACTTTTTTGATGTCTACTGAGACAGCTGTCCCAACTGACTAACCACCACCTGTTTCGTACCCCAGTCTTCCTGTAACCTCATACTGTAGAGACTGGAAAGCCAGAAACTCACTTTTCCAAACTTCTCTGTAGCCAGGGGAGGCCATAGGACCCAGTTCTGCCCAGTGAAACCTGAAGGTCTGTCTCCAGGGGGAAATTGGCTTTCTTGATAGGAAGGGGCATAATATGCTCCTCCTCTCTCCCTCCGCACACACAGACACACATTTCTTTCAGCCTTAATGTTTATTTTATTACTGAAACCACAGCAGTAAACCAAAAGTCAAGAGGAAGAGGCTGAGAGAATCGCAACAGTCTAGCCCTGACAGCATGAATTTACTAAACCAATGCTAGGCGCCAACTACCCCACGTGTCTAACTTTATAAGAAAAACGATTCCATGTTTGTTTAATCTGCAATTGGTTGGATGTTCTACCATTTGCTGCTGAAAGCACTTCTGATATAGGCATGTAACTCCCTCTCCACTACTGTCTCCCTTGCTGCTCTGTGGGTGGAGACACACTGTGTCTGTGGCTGTCCTCACTCCCGGCCTCACCTTGCCTTGCCCGATTACCAGGGGCAGGCTCCTTCCAGGTCTCTGGGGCCAGTGAGGCTCTTGAAGAACAAATCAGAGAATCCTGCTACCTTCTGTGTGATGCTAATTTGGAAGGGAGGGTTATAGGACAGGGATACTTTTGAGCAGAAATGTCATAGACTTCAGCTTCAACAAATGTCTGAGTGTCTCTTGTGAGATGGATAAAGTACTAATTTTCCCAAGAACCAGCTCATGTCCTTGTACATCAGTGGGTGGGCGTAATTACCCAGGGCATTCCTGACCTTCATTATCTGGACTTATCTAAGTTTCAGCTCTGGTCCATTGAGGATATTCCACATGCGTTTATCTGCTTGTGTGTCTGCTTCCCAAGGTAGTCTGTGAGCTCCTGAGGCTCACATAATATATATATGTGTGTTAAATGAAGCAAAGAAAGAAAGAAACATGGCAGCTTTAGAAATTGATCAAAGGGCTTCTACGTATTCCAGGAAAGACAAGAAGTCTGGGTGGCTTTGAGCAGGACATAGAGAACCTAGAGGCTATAATTTCTGGGACAAGATACTGGTTCATGGAGGGGAAGGGAGACAGATCTACATAATGATCTGAAAGACCAAGAAATGTAAAATTTTCCAGAGAAGATGAGAGAGCTGGCAGGATCCTGCTCAAAGAAGCAGAAGGAGTTGCCAGACTGGTGTTGGGTTAAGAAAGATCTGGGCTCCACACAGCGTGACCCACATTAATGTAAAAAGCCGGGAGCCTCCTCATTGTTGCGCCTTCCAGGGCAGGGAGCTGGGAGTATACAAGCAACTTCCCCAGACTTGCTGCGCCTCCAGGGTCCTGGGGAGGCTGCAGACCCTGCTGCAGTGGTGGGGAGCTTCGGGATGTGAGGGAGCCTCTGGCCTAAGGGTGTGATGGGTAGTGATGCCAGGGAAATGGGGCTTCAGCAGTGCTTTGCTTTGGTTTCAGTTTTGAGAAAAAGTCTTAGCTTATTCCTTCTCCAGCCCCAACATCTTCCCACGGTCACAGCTTGGAGGAATCCAGGTCAGGATAAAGGGAAGAGCATGGGCCTCACCGTCAGAAAGTTCTCAGTCCAAATTCAGACGGCAGCAATGTGAAGCAGTGGTTGAGTGTGGCCTCTGGAGTTACACTTACATGTTTGAATCCCAGGTCTACCACATGTTAGCCCTGATATCTTGGACAAGTTACTTACATTTTCTGTGCCTCGGTTTCTTCGTTTGTCAAAATGGATAGTATAATAATACCTATAAAATAGGGTTGTTCTGAGGCTTAAACAAGGACACATGTGGCCTGCTTAGAAGGGATCCTGACAAATAATTCCTATTATTATTATTATATGACCTTGGGCAAACACTGAACCTCTCTTAATTTCTCTTTCTTTATTCCTAAGATGATAATAAACATACCTCATATGCTAGATACTGTGATGCATGACCCAAATCCCCGTCAGTGAAGGATTGTTCAACTGCTGGAAGTAGTTTTGGCAATAGCCTTTAGCTGTGAATCCCTTTAATGATCTCAGCTGCAGAGAAGTGGTTCTCCCAAGGTCACTTCTCTTCCAGTTGGCCTACATCTGGTGACTGATGAAAGTGGGAATATAAAGGCCTGACTAATTAGCCCAACATGAGACAATTCTGGGGGAACAGCATTTCTCCAGGGATCCACTTGGAACCAGGTGAGGCTCTTGCTGGGTCTGCATCACAGCTCAAATACTCCTGTGTCTGCTTTTCTTTCTTTCCCATCTTTCTACAGGTCTTGATCCCAAAGACACTTTCTAATATGCATTCTTCTGTCCAAACTCCATCTCAGAATTACTTCCAAGAGAGCCCAACCTTGACATCTAACTTCCAGAACTGTTGCCAGGATTAAGAAGAGAGATGAAATATATAGTATTTAGCACACTTACTGGACAAAATGTCACCTTCCCCCCTTTTTAACAATATCACAGGTTAAATTTTGGGGGGAACCTCAATATATCCTATACCTTCTACCTGAAATATGACTTCCATGACTAACAAAGCACAGTTTCTCAGGCCAATCTAAATCCATTAATTCTGCAGTTCGGAATTTGACATTTGGTCCCAGATGATAAGATCACATGAGTTCAGCTGATCTAATGAAATCTACTTACTCCCATCCCAAACACAAGGCCACAGTTAAGGTGAAGATCATGTATCACCATGCAAGATCTGTGCTGTGCATCCAAGATGGAGTTTCTGCTTCCTTATCCAGTCTCCTCTCCCAGACCGAGTGCACAAGTTTATCCAACATTCCAGTTGTTGCTTTTCCAGGAACCATACTTAATGGCATTAGACAAGTGCTAATTTGCATAGAGATGGCCAAGACCCTTTTCAAAGCAAAGAAATGCATATTGTTAAACAGTTACTATAACACTGACTGCAACCATGAAAACAATTTTACAGCAGATTAAACACACTTAGTGAGAGAAGCCCAATGCAAAAGCAATCTCAACACTAAATTACAGTTTAGTCAGTGGCTAGCAGAGAGCCCAGGAGACAATAACAAGATACAGCATCCCAGCTGCCCTCACCAGGTTATTTTCCTTAGGTGAGTGTGAGCTCTCCAGTGTGGTGAGATTTCCTTCCTGAGATAAGTGATCAAACTATAGTGAGGGAGGGGAAGGCGGGAAAGCCAAGCCAAAGAAGGAGTTGAAGGAAAAATAGAGGGCATGAAAACTGTACAAATCATGGGGAAATGTGTCAGACAAGGAGAAAAAGGCTGACATGAGGGGAACAGAAAAGGATTGCTTATTAGGAGGGGATAACAGATCTGAAAATAATGGTTTCTTAATTAGGCATGAAAACTCTGTTTGGATATTAAGGAAAAAAATAGAATTTCCAATCCAAAAATATTTACCAGCTTTTGTCTTGAGTCCTCTCTTTCTCCAGCCGTGTGTATTTTTGTCCACCTCCCTGCTATCCAAGTGAGAGCTTTTCTCTAGATTATTTGGCTTCCACATACCGGGCACTCAGGCTTGCTGGTCGCTGTCCAGTGCTGAACATGGCTGACTACCTAACGCTGGTAATCAAGCTCCCTTTATGTGTTGCCAGGGGAAATCTCAGGCAATGAATCTTGTTCTTAAATTCACACTTGCTTTTTTTTGCAGCAAAAAGCCAGGGACATTTGTATGCCTATAAATAATAAAAATAGATGATATTGGAAAGAGGCAAGGCCATCAACATCATTTAAAATCTCCCCATTCTGGGTTGACAACTAATCACTGGACCTGGCCTACCTAGAGAAGTGGATCCTGCAAAAAAGACAAAGGAATGGACTATGCTGGGAATTCATCACCATGAGCATCACACGGATAAGCACGATTTTCACTTTAGTAATGATTCCTCTGGTCCAGGTCAGGCTCTTGAGAATTACAGAGTACATGATCCCCTTATGTCTCATATTTTATTCACCATCTGTCAGAGTTCCTGGAGTTTTCTGGATTAAATAATCTCCCACTCAATGATAAATATTCTTGGGGAAAAGAAAATTATAATCTTGCTTAACTTAAACCTAAAAACATAGGAAAGACAGGGATAAGACAAAACTTTTACATCTAGCCAAAAGCAAGGTTCTTCTTGATTGAGGTATAATAGAGAAGTAACTAAGCAAGAGTTATAGAATAATTTATAAGGAGGTCTTTTGGGTTGAATTACATACCCTAGAGGAAGAAATGTTGAAGTCCTAGCCCCCAATACTTCAGAATGAGGCCTTATTTGGAAATAGAGTCTTTGCAAATTTAACCAAGTAAAGATGAAGTCATTAGGGTGGGCCCTAATCCAATATAACTGGTGTTTTTATAAAAAGGGAAAATTTGGACACATATAAACAGAAGGAAGAGGACGTGAAGACATAAAGTGGGAAAGGCATGTGAATTTGGAAGATTTAAGTGATGAATCTATGCCAAAGAACACCTGCGGCTAAGAAGCTAAGAAAGACACAGAACGGTTCCCTCTCTGATATTTTCAGAAGGAGCAGGGCTCTGCTAGTCCCTTGATTTCAAACTTCTGATCTCTAGAATGTAAGACAACAAATTTCTGCTGTTTTAAGCTACCCAGTTTACGGTACTTTGTTTAGGGGCTTCTAGAAAATTTTATGGTTGTGTTCTGAGGACAAATGTCATTTAATTTATTATTTTGCCTCTAGACTTAGAAAGCAAGTGTCCCTGTCATTATGATGCTCAGCATGGTTCCTAATAAGAACCTTATATTGGGATCCATCCAGGGTATAAAATGGTACTAAATTTCGCATTGAGAATGATAGAAAAGTTTCAAAAGAGAAGGACGAGGAGGAAGGGGGAGGGTGGAATTCAGCGTGGTGGTGTTGATCAAGGTGAAGGAAGAGTCAATGGAGGAGGAGGAGGATGGTGGGATGCATTCAGTGTGTTCTATGTTTCAAACTGTTATTCCCATCTATTTGCTTTCTCAGTTCATGCTTTCGGCAACCCTGTGTGTTAGATAATCACTTGTCTGTTTCACCAGCATAAGGAGGTTAATAGCATGAGCAAGTTAATAAGTGCTATAAAAGTTAGAAGTGCATTCATTTGTATAAAAACAAACACAAACCACAGCTTAAAATAAATAAGGTTTAATTTTTTCCAAGCATAAAAAACCTGGAGGAAGAAAGATATTAGTAATGATCCAGCACTTAAATGTTATCAAGACTAATATCCATGTTATTTGTTATTCTATTGATTTTTTTTATACTTGAGGCCTCATAGTCATAATACAGCTTCTATAGCTTCAGACATTATATCTGGAAATCAAGGTAGGAAGAAGAGGAAATGGTAGCATGAGTTTTAACTGTTTCTTTTGTTAGTAAAAGTAAATCCTTTCCAGAAGCCCCTAAAATAGCATATATTTTATTGATCTGAACTGTATAACATATACACCTAGTGATTAGTTTGTTGGGAAAATAAGCATTAGGTTTTCCAGCTTCTACAGTGAGGAAATAGGAGAAAATAGCATTGGTCATGTCTCTTCTGTTAGCCAGCAAATAGTGTGTGCCCCAGTGGCAGAGTGAGAACAAGAACCTGAGTCTCTTGACTATGAATGCTGTCTTCTTTTTTTCTGTGTTCTGCAGGTATATCTTCTGTTCTGTAGAACCAGATCCTTTGAAAAAAGCTATGTCTTTCTTGTTGGACTGCTCAGGTATTCTGATATAACTTCTCTGCATAGAAATAATATTGTATAATAGGAACTATACTATCTCAGAAGACAATTGACCTGGATTTTAGTCCAACTTTTGTCATAAATTTTCCAGTATTTTCCATCTGTACCTTGGAGTAAAATGGAAACAATTAAACCTAATATCTTCTATCACCCATAAATTTTTGATACAGCTGAAAACAATTTGATAGTTTCCATATGTGTTTTTGATTGGATTAATACTTATAATTTAACACACTACCATTGCTAATATTTGCCAAGTGCTTTATAGTTTAAAATTTCTTTCAAAATTGTACATTATCTCATTTGAGCCTCATAATAGCCACTATCAAGTGAGAAGAGTAATGAGTCATATCAGAGTGAAAGTTGCATATGTCACCAAAATTCTCCTTCCTTCAAATTATTGAAGCCATTCCAGTATGAATCTTCCAATATCCTAAAGCTATTTTCCATGTACATGTTTTAATCACAGCATATATTTCATACATTACAATCATACACAGTTTCCAAGTCTGTTATGCTGTCTTCCTTTCTGTGATTCTCTTTTATTCTTTAGCCATATTTCATTTTTATTTTTATTTGTACAAATTTATAAGGTATGTGCAATTTTGTTACATGCATACATTGTGTAGTGGTTAAGTCAGTGCTTTTAGGGTATCCACCACTGGAATAACACACATTGTACTTATTAGCTAATTTCTCATTATCCACCACCTCTCACTTCTCTCTTTTGAGTCTCCATTGTCTGCCATTCAACTCTCTGCATCCACGTGTACCCATTTTTTAGAATCCACTTGTAAATGAGAACAGGCAATAGTCTGGACCTGGCTTGTTTCACTTAAGCTAATGACCCCCATTTCCTTCCGTGTTGTGGCAAAAGACATAATTTCACTTCATTTACAGCTGAACAGTACTCTATTGTGTACATATACCACATTTTCTTTATCCGTTCATCCATTGATGGACACTTAGGTTGATCTCCTGTCTTTGCTGTTGTGATTAGTGCTGTAATAAACATACAAGTGTGGGTATTTTTTTGAAATATTTCTTTTCTTTTGGGTAGATGCCCAGTAGTAGGATTCCAGGATAGAATGGTAGTTCTATTTTTAGTTCTTTGAGAAATCTCCTTACTGTTTTTCATAGAGGCTGTACTAATTCACATTCCCACCAATAGTGTATAAGAGCTCCATTTTCTCCGCATCCTCACCAATATCTTTTATTTTTTTGTCTTTTTTATTATAGCTATTCTGACTGGGGTAAGGTGATCTCTCATTGTGGTTTTAATTTGCATTAATGATGTTGAGTATTTTTTCATAGACTTGTGGGCCATTGCATGTCTTCTTTCAGAAAAAAAAAATGTCTATTCATGTACTTTGTCCGCTTTGTAATGGAATTATTTCTAGGTTTTACTGTCTTTGTTGAGTTGTTTGAGTTCCTTGTGTATTGTGTGTTCCCTGTTAGATGAATAGTTTGCAAATATGTTTTCCCATTGTACAATTTATCTACTTCCTCGACTAATTATTTCTTTTGCTGTGCAGAAGCTTTTTAGTTTAATTAAGTCCCATTTGTCTATTTTTGTTTTTGTTGTCTGTGCTTTGAGGTCTTAATCATAAATTCTTTGCCTAGACCAATGTCCAGAAGAGTTTTCACTAGGTTTTCTTTTAGTATTTCAGGTCTTATGTTTAAGTCTTTAATCCATCTTGATTTTTTTTGTGTACGGTAAGAGACAGGGGTCGAGTTTCATTCTTCTGCATATGGCTATCCAATTTTCCCAGCACCATTTAGTGAAGAGGGTGTCCTTTCCCCAGTGTATGCTCTTGTTGGCTTTGTCAAAGATCAGTTGACTGTGAATAAAATTAGTTAAGAAGTATAATATATGTTATTCAGGTGATGGATGCTCTAAAAGCCCTGACTTAACCACTATGCAATCTATGCATGTAACAAAATTGCACATGTGCCCCGTAAGTGGCTTTATTTCTATTAGCCACAATTCTTAAGCTAGTGAAAGAATGAAGGACATGCCACCCCAAAATATGCTAGATTGATATATTGATTATTTTGAGTTGAAACATTAAAGAAATTGTAGTTTCAGAAAGGACTAGCTGACTTGTATCTTCCTGAATGCAGCAAGCCATAAATATTCCTCTGAAAGGGGTGCCCTCTCCATGCCAGGGGAGGAGATAGCCTTTATCACCAGAGGCTTGGAACTGGAGGCTGCAATGGACCTGAATAAATATATTTAATGAAGTAACCCTTTTTTCCCTCTTGTTTTATACCCCCCATATATCTGCTAGTGACCCCTCTAGAAAATTTATTGTCCCTAGCCTGATTTTCTTTGTCCTGTCATTTCTTCTCAGATTTATTGTTCTTTGTCTAAAAAGTATAAAACCATCTTGCCTTGGCCACTTTTTTATATTTCAATCTTTTATGAAGATCCCCATGTCACATTAATAAAATATGCATGCTTTTCTCTTGTTAATCTGCCTGGTGTCAATTTGGATTCTAGATCCAGCCTAAGAGACCACCGAAGAGCTTAAGGGGGGGATGTCTCTGGCTCCCCTACAGTAGCAATTGATTTGATACTCCCATCATGACTTCTTATCTAAGTCCAACCAATGGACTCAATTCAGGGGACCATGTTTTCAAGCTGACAGGATAAAATGCAGGGGCCAAAGTGACCCAGGGCACCTTCCTGTGAGGGTAGGCTGAGGAGGTGGATGAATTTGTGAGCACATCACAGTTCTACCTGTTTCATATTAGGGTTATTATTTTATCTGAACTTTGGTAATAAATATCCGAGTCCATCAGTCAGTAGCTTCAGGCAGAGTTTTCTTTGGTTCAAATGCCCAGCCTAAACTCAAATGCTAGACTGAAGCTCAGCAAAACTCCTGATGCTCATTTCACCCAGTTGAACAGCTTTTGTTTCATTTGTGGAAAGAGGTGAACCTCAAAGGATGGTCAAAGTGCTTAGTGTCCCTGGGAGGGTGAGCTTCCCATACTGTAGGGGCAGGCGGGCACTGGTGAACATGCCTAGGGAAGGCAAGAGGCAAACTTCTCATCTGCCCAGAGTCCCTTTCTAACTTCACTGTGCCTAGAGTGAGGCTCAGATGCAAGGTGGTGTTAGGAAACAGGAACTCAGTTTCATGGCGTGACACCTAGAAAATAATTTAGTTGCTGTGGGAAGATGGCTCCAGTTTGCTGACTGCCAAGATGGCTCTGAAAGTGACCACTTTTCCTATCTTAGTTTTTTCCACCTACTCAAGAGCCATCTCACATATAGTGAATGAGGCCTCTAAGAACCACCTTCAAAGAACTTTCCTTTTGGTAATTCTACCTTTCAGGAACAAGATAAGCTTGTATTGTGCTCAGCATCTTAGGGGGAGAAGTGGAGAGAGAATAAATCTGGGGAAATGAGTAAGACATAGGGAAGGATTTGTGTAAGGAGAGCTGCATGAATGTCATAGGCTAATTGTCCTCTCAGGTGTTCCTTTTCAGTAAGCACGTGAGGAGAAAGGACAGCAGTTGGACCTGCAATGACCACTTTGTACTCGCTGTTCACGTGCTCGGTATCCCCCAGGGCCCCTGTCTGTGGCTGGCTGTGGGAGGGAGGAAGGTTCCTTGTGTTAGAATGCCTGAAATCATAGTTGATGGGAACTGGGAAAGTCATCTCCCTGGAATCTGAATTCCATTTTTTTTCTCCAAATCCTTTCCATGGATTGTCCTTTTGCTTCCTCTTCTGACACTTCAGAGAGCTGGGATGACAGCTGTCTGAGTCCATAGAAGCCTGTGTAAGGCCAAGAAGAGCTGGTCCTCATGCACGTCCAGTTTTCCCAGAAAAGCTACAACTGGGGGCAGGGTCTGGAGCATAAATGGAGACATCATGGGGTGGCCAGGTACATGCAGCTGCCATCAGTCCTGTGTCACTTTCCTGGGCACTTAGAGATGGGAGAGGGAGGAAGCTTCAAACAGTGCTGTGGCATAGATTATTTTGCATTATGAAATGTTATGAAAAAGGTCAGCAATAACATTGTTTTGGACAAATGAGTCTTTTATGAAACATATAATTGCAAAAATCAATTGAAAACTAAAATGGGCAAGAAGAGAGAGTCTCTCTCATCTTAATAAGCTTATATCCACAGAAAATGAAATTCTAAGGAAGTAGCATGAAAGAGATGCTCCCTGATGCCATAACAAAGCTTTTGTGAGGAAAAATAATGGTCCAGATTCCAGGATCAGTAAGCATATACAGAATGTGCCTCCAATAAAAATGTTGATAATGGGTCTCAGAAATGTGTAATCCTGGCAGGAGCTGCTTGATCGGAAAACAAGGAGTTGGTGTTTACAGAATGGGGCCAGGGGGCGCTCTGCAGCATGGGGGGTACTGAGACATCTCTTTTATAACCTAGGTTGTGACACAGCCTGATACAGAAACCTTTGAAAAGACTAACTGTACCATGGTCTGAGACGTTCCTTTTTGTCAGAAGTAAATAACTAGAGTTAGTCAGCTGAGAGTCAAGAAGGAGAAGGACGTACAGGGTGAATTCCCCAGCCTCAGGACCCGAATTTCTCCAGGTATTTGTAGGTAATTAATAAATTTATTAATTTGTTGTTAAATATATGTGCAGCTTGTGAACTTTTCAATTTCAGATGTTGCTCTAGTTGATTCCGTCTGCTTCCAGTTACACCACACATGACAACATTCTCTGTTCTCTTTCTTATTCATCTTCTCTGCCCTCTACCATTTTTCTCTGTTTTCTCTGTCCTTTTTTTCTCTCCCTCCTCCCTCCTCCTCTTTCTCTTCTTTTGTCTCCCCTCCTCTCACACCCTCTCTGTCCTCCGCTCTCCTGTGTGCTCGCCTCGAAATTCTTGTCTTTGGCCGTGAAACAGCTGCTCATGGTGCTTGCATCTTTTTCTCACGCCACAGCTCTGTGTTGGAGGCTAACGGGGGAGCTGCTACAGTCTGAAATACTTCAGGGGGAAGAAAAGGTTAGAAACAAAATTCAAGAGGTTGATTCGGTCAAGACCTTCTGGGGCTCTCCAGTCTGGCAGATTCATTATTTTGTGATACGGTAACTGATTGTGTCTGAAGGAGCATGAGAAAGTGATTTAGATCATGTCCAATCCCTGTCAGCAAACAATATCTCAAACAGCATCAGAAAATGAAACAGTGTAGCTGCGCCATGGGTGACTATCCAGTTTGCCATTTCATCATGGTCAGAAAGAACTTAATGGCCAACATTAGATAACATTTCTTACTTAACACCATATCGTTCATTTGTTAAGTTTGTAATTTATCTTGACTGTTTAGTTGGATGAATGTTGAAGATTTATATATCCATAAAACCACTGCAAAAACATGATGCAAAATATTTTCCTCACCCCAGAAAGTGTGTTTGCATTGATTTATATAATCTTTCTCTGTACCAACAACCAACTCATATTCTAAATTCTGACACCATAGATTAAGTTTGACTGTTTTTCGACTTCATAAAAGTGGATTCATACTTTTGTGTTTGGTTTGTTTTACTCAGAATAATGTTTTTGAGATTCAGCCATGTTGCTTCATGTATCTGTAACTTATTATTTTTTTTATTGCTAAGTAAAATGTTATTATTTGAATATAGTACAATATGATTACTCATTCTTCAGTTGATGAATGTTTGAGTTGTTTTCAGTTTTCTCCTGTTATGGAAAAGGCTACTGCAAATGTTTTTGCACAATTCCTTTTGTAAACACACGTTTAAAATTTTCTAAGGTAAATAGCCAGGAGTAGAATTATTTGGTAATGTGTATGCTTGACTTTAAAAGAAACTGTCAAGAGTTTGCCAAAGTGAAGTTTACATGTTACACACCCTCAGCTATCCATGAAAGTTATAGTTACTTCACATTCTGTTTGGTATTGTTAGAATTGTTTTATTTTACTGATTTTAATTGGTTGGAATGGGTATCTCATTGTGGTTTTAATTTGCATCAACCTTATAAATAATGATTCTGAGCATGATTTTATTTGCTTATTAGTATTTGCATATCTTCTTTTGTAAAATGTATAAATATTTTGCCCATTTTTAATTGGGTTTTTCATCTAGTTATTGCTGAATTGTATACAAAGATATACAATATATGTGTATATATTAATATATATTTGCTTATATATATTTCTTAGTATATATTTTTCCTAAATTCCCAGTTGTCACTTGTCTATTCATTTTTAATAATGCCTTCTGATAAGCAGATATATTTAATACAATGAAATCTATCTTAATTTTCTTATTTTATAGCTAGTATCTTTGTGTCAGGTCACAGGTATACTTTATTTTAGAATATTTATAAATCTAACATTTATATTTAAATCTGTAATCCATCTCTAATAATTTTTTACATATTATGGCAGTCAAGATCATTTTTCTTGTAAATATCTAGCTGTTCTAGAACGATTTTTAAGTCCCTCCTCTTCATTGTGTTGATTGACTCCTTGGTCAAAAATCAATTGAGTATGTACTTGAGTATGTAATTGAGTGTCTACTTCTGGACTTTCTATTCGGTTGTATTGTTTATCCTTATGCCAATATGAATACCACACTACCTTGATCTTTACAGTAAACTTTGAAATAACTTTGGAGGATATAAGTCCTCCAAATTGGTTTTACATTTTCAAATTGCATTGGCTATTCTAGATCCTTTATATATTCATATGCATTTTAGAATCCACCTCTCTTACATCTTTCCACAAACACACTGAGGTTGCCTCTGACTCCGCAAAAATGGTCAGGCATTGTCTTGGCACTGGCCTTGGTTTTGTGTAGGAGATCTTCCCTGTCTCAAACTTCTGGACCTCAGAAGGGTAAGGAGGCAAGATAAATGAAAGGAAGTATGAATTTTAATGTTAATGACCCATCCCTGGCTGTAACAATCATTTTATTTTAACAGAATCATATTCCAGGGTAGCTGGGCACTTGGATATATTAACCGCATTTGCATATGATGGTCCATTTCAGATCATGTGAACTTGATATTACATATCCATTTTTTCCCATTTGAAAACTGCTGACTGAATAAATTTGTATTTAAGGAATGCATTTTTTCTATTCCCTTATAAAAATGTGCCATTAGATCAGGGGTCCCCAATCTATGATGAGTTGTATAATTATTTAATTATATATTACAATGTAATAATAACAGAAACAAAGTGCACAATAAATGTAATATGCTTGAATCATCCCCAAACCATCTCCCTCTCCCTGGTCTGTGGAAAAATTGTTTTCCATGAAAACAGTCCCTGGTGCCAAAAAGGTTGGGGACCACTGCTTACATTATCGTTCTTAATTAACAATGAGGGAAATAAGGTCATAATTGTAAATACAGATGGGACTTGGCATTTGTCTACAGCTATGTCTATCTTCCAAGCACTTAACTCTCACTGCTTGGTTACTCCTGAAGGTGTCATGGGGCTGGAACAATCCCACTTTTCTTTTGAGTACTATGTCCAACACAGTCCTGGAAGCAGGCAGGTTCCCTGCCTCCTCTATCTCTCCCAGAACCCTCCTCCCCCATCACTCCTCTGTAGCTCACATCCCACTTCTTTGTGTTTGCCCAGAACTAACGTTCAGCCTCCATGCCTGCATGGCTCACTGCCCAACCTACACTCCATGGTTCAGGGACAGTCTTGTGTCACAAAAGAAAAAATACTTGTCCTGAAATAACAACCTGTACTGAAACGTTCTTAGGCAGAATTTCTTGAATTTATAATGTCGTGACTTTGTTTTTGCTTCTTTGTTATTTTTGGCAGGGATCAGTATGAGTGAACATTTTCTAAGTGTATATATTTGATTTTCTAGCTCCTGTCCATTAGATCACCACAGAGTCAATGGCAAACATTTGTTAATATAATCTCTATTTAATTCAAGTCAACAATCAGAACTTATGGCTTCTGGGCCTACATTTGCCCACCAGACATAACTGACCAAATCCTAGGGCTGAGACTGACTGGTGTCTTCACTTCATTCTATAATTGCTCCTGGTCCTGTGGTTTCTTCCTTTCAGCTCAAAGATAAATACAGGTAAGAAATGATATTAATATAGTATGATGAAATTGAAATATTCCTGTTTCTTTCACACGAAGACTAGGACTGTTTATGACCTTGCTAAGTCATTTTAGCTCTCTCAGCCTCAGCTTCTTCATCAATAAAATAAAGGGTTTGGTCTCAATACATGGCTGTAAACCAGGGGTTTGCATAAAATCACCATAGCATTTTGTAAGCCACCAAATGCCCTGGCCACACTATCAGGTGTTCACATGTGGTGTGTCTGGAGTGAGGTCTGTGCTCAAGTGTGATCATAAAGGCCCACAGGTGATTCTGATATTGTGATGCTTGTTCAAGTTGAGTAAATGGTCTAGATTAGTGGTTCTCAAACTTCAGTGTGCATGAAAATTTCCTGGAGGGCTAGTTAAAATGCAAATTTTAGGCCCCACCTTGTAGGTTCTGATTCACTGGGTCTGGAGAGTGCCCAGGAATTCATATTTATAACAAGTTTCCAGGCAATGCTAACACTGCTGGTCCAAGGAGCATATTTTGGGAACCACTACTCTAGATCAGTGGCTTTCAATCTTGGATGAGTATTAGAACCACCTGTTCAGCTTTTGCATCTCTGACATTCCTAAATCAATTAGCTCACACTCTCAGGAGGTAGGACCCAGGCATTAGAGTTTTTCAAAGCTCCCTGGGTACATCTGGAGGGCAGCCAATGCAGAGCACTACCGTCTCTCTGCTCTTAATTCTCAGATCCTTCCACAGCATTGAAGATGGATGAGAATAAGCAAATAAGAAGTAGAGTCTCTCTGGTAATAAGGTCAGAGTTTCAGGAAAAGGTATCCTAACCAGCCTTAGTTTTTATTCTTGAAGTTTCCAATGGACCAATAAAAAAGAAAAACATCCCCATGAGGTCCAAAGTATGTTTGAATAGGGACTTGAAAACAAATATTAGTTAATAAGAAACAATTTTTATTCTTTCATCTGTTCTTTGTGTGGAAGTGGATATGTGTATATATATATATATATATATATATATATATTCCCTTGAGCATCTGGACATCTTGTGGGGAGGAGAGATGAGTAAATAAAAAATAATTTGTATATTACATTTTAAATCTTAAAATACCATCTTAATAGCTTCCCTATTTCACCAAAACTTCCAAAAATATCAATAGATGATACAGGCATACCTCTTTTTTGCTTTATTACACTTAACAAATATCGCATTTTTACAAACCGAAAGTCTGTGGCAATCTAGCATCAAGTAAGTTTATTGCTGCCATTTTCCCACAGCATGTGTGCACTTTGTGTCTCTGTGTCACATTTTGGTAATTCTTGCAATATTTTGAACTTTTTCATCACTATTGTATCTGTTATGGTGAGCTGTTGTCAATGATCTTTGATGTTACTATTGTAATTGTTTTGGGTCTCCAGAAATTGCACCCACATAAGATGGCAAACGTAATTGATACATGTCATGTGTGTTCTGACTGTTCCACTGACCAGATGTCCCCTCATCTCTCTCCTTGTCCTTGGGCCTCCCTATTCCCTGAGAGACAACATTGAAATTAGTGCAATTAATGATCCTAAATGGCCTCCAAGTGTACAAGTGAAAGGAAAAGTCATACATCTTTCACTTTAAACCAAAAGCTAGAGATGATTAAGCTAGTGAGGAAGGCATGTCAAAAGCTTAGATAGGAAAAAAGCTAAGACCCTTGCACCAAGTAGTCAGCCAAATTGTGTATGCAAAGGAAAAGTTCTTACAGGAAATCAATAGTGCTGCTCCAGTGGACAAACTAATGATAAGAAAGTAAAACAGGCTTATTGCTGCTGTGGGGAAGTTTTAGCAGTCTGGATAGAAAATCACAACAACCACATTTCCTTGAGCCAAAGACGAATCCAGAGAAAGGCCCTACCTAACTCTCTTCAATTTTGCAAAGACTGAGAGGGGTGAGGAGGGTGTAGAAGAAAAGTCTGATACTCACAGAGGTTGGTTCATGAGGTATAAGAAAAAAAAGCCACTTCCCTAACATAAAAGTGCTAGGTGAAGTAGCAAGTGCTGCTGTAAGTTATCCAGAAGATATAGCTAAGATAATTGATGAATATGGCTACACTAAACAATAGATTTTCAATGTAGACAGAACAGCCCTATTGGGAGAAGATGCTATCTGGGACTTTCACAGCTAGAGAGGAGAAGTCAATGCCTGGCTTCAAAGCTTCAAAGTATAGACTGACTCTCTTGTTAGGGGCCAAAGCAGCTGCTTACTTTAAATTGAAATCAATAATCATTTACCATTCTGAAAATTCTAGGGCCCTTAAGAACTATGCTAAATCTACTCTGCCTGTGGTTTATAAATGGAACAACAAAGCCTAGATGATAGCACATCTGTTTACAGCATAATTTACTGAATACTTTAAGCCAATTGTTGAGACTTACTGTCCAGAAAAAAAAATTTCTTTCAAAATATTACTGCTCACTGATAATGCACTTGGTCACTTAACTCTCTGATGGAGATGTACAAGGACATTAGTGATGTTTTCATACCTGCTAACACATCTTTTCTGAAGCCCGTAGATTAAGGAATAAGTTTGACTTTCAAGTCTTATTATTTAAGAAATACATTTTGTAGGACTATAGCTGCCATAAATAGTGATTCCTCTGATGGATCCAGGCAAAAATAACTGAAAACCTTCTGGAAAAGATTCACTATTTTAGATGACATTAATAACATTAATGATTCATGGGATAAAGTCAAAATATTAACATTAACAAGAGTTTGGAAAAAGTTGCTTTAAATTTTCATGGATGACTTTGAGGGGTTCAAGACTTCAGTGGAGGAAGTAACTACAGATGTGGTTGAAATAGCAAGAGAACTAGAATTAGAAGTGGAACCTGAAGATGTGACTGAACTGATGCAATCGCATGATAAAATACCTAGGAAAATATTTAACTAAGGAGGTAAAAGACCTCTGCAGGAAGAACTATGAAACACTGAGGAAGGAAATAGCAGAGGACATAAACAGGTGGAAAACCATACCATGTTCATGCGTTGGCAGAATCAACATTGTTAAAATGTGTACACTACTCAAAGTGATCTACAGATTCAATGCAATCACCATTAAAATACCAACATCATTTTTTGCAGATGTAGAAAAAACAATCCAACGCTTTGTATGGAGCCGGAGAAGACCCCATATAGTAAAAGCAAGTTTAAGCAAAAAAGAACAAATTAGGAGGAATCAATTTACCAGACTGTAAGCTATACTACAGGGCTATATTAACCAAAACAGCATGACAACAGCACAAGGACAGAGACATAGACCGATGGAACAGAACTGAGAACCCAGATATAAAACCATCCTCATATAACCATCTGATCTTTGACAAAGCAGACAAAAGCATACACTGGGGAAAAGAATCCCTGTTCAATAAATGGTGCTGGGAAAACTGGATAGCCACATGTAGAAGACTGAAACAGGATCCACATCCCTCACCTCTCACAAAAATCAACTCATGGTGGATAACAGACTTAAACCTAAGGCATGAAACTATAAGAATTCTAGAAGAAAATGTTGGAAACTCTTATGACATTGGCCTAGGCAAATAATTTATGAAGAAGACCCCAAAGGCAATCACAGCAACAACAAAAATAAATAAATGGGACCTGATCAAATTAAAAAGCTTCTGTACAACCAAGGAAACTATCATGAGAGCAAACAGACAACCTACAGAATGGGAGAAAATATTCGCATGCTACACATCTGATAAAGAGCTGATAACTAGAATCTATACAAAACTCAGGAAAATCAGCAAGAAAAAAATCAAACAACGTTACCAAAAAAGTGGTCA